>PQFF01000130.1:673774-724471 GCA_003547095.1 Diversispora epigaea
ATAAATTCGCATAACATGCGAATATATGCGAATAAATTCGAATGATTATCCGGATAAATTCGAATATATTTGCATAAATTCGAATAAATTTGAATAATTATCCGGATAAATTCGCATAACATGCGAATATACGCGAATATATGCGTTTTTTTAATGCGGATAAATGCGCGGGTGGTCGAATATATCCGGATATAATGTAGTTCAAATATATCCGGATATTTTCGCCTTCAAAAATTTCCTGATGTAGTGCTAATTGCGTCAATTATTAGTAAAAATCAAAATTTGCCTTGACTCAACTCCAATTTTTTGCGATTTTAATTGCGTTTGACTCAATTTAATAGTTTTGATGACATGTATAGTGCAGACTATACGTGTTGCCCAAATCCCAAATAATTTGGGATTTGGGACGCCAAAATGCACAAATTACTAGTATTTGGGATTTGGGATTTGGGATTTCAGCAAAAAATACTAATTGTAATTTGGGATTTGGGATTTGGGATTTCGGCATTTGGGATTTCGGCATTTGAATTTTGAATTTGGGCGGCAGGTATAGTGCAGACCACCACAGATTTTGGTGTTTCCTATGAGGTTTGGTATAAAGTATTCTTAAGAAAAATAGTGTTTCACAGATTTATGAAAATTTTGATAAATATAGTTAGAGTTTATATTGTTTAAGATATCCCCTCTTAAAATCCAAAAGATTGGTTCCGTCAAAAGAAAATATAACAATACAAAATATTTCTAAAAAGTGATAGAAATTTTTTTCCTAACAAGATTTTGGGAAATAGTAAATGCAAAAAACAGTCGTTNGTAGTTCAAATATATCCGGATATTTTCGCCTTCAAAAATTTCCTGATGTAGTGCTAATTGCGTCAATTATTAGTAAAAATCAAAATTTGCCTTGACTCAACTCCAATTTTTTGCGATTTTAATTGCGTTTGACTCAATTTAATAGTTTTGATGACATGTATAGTGCAGACTATACGTGTTGCCCAAATCCCAAATAATTTGGGATTTGGGACGCCAAAATGCACAAATTACTAGTATTTGGGATTTGGGATTTGGGATTTCAGCAAAAAATACTAATTGTAATTTGGGATTTGGGATTTGGGATTTCGGCATTTGGGATTTCGGCATTTGAATTTTGAATTTGGGCGGCAGGTATAGTGCAGACCACCACAGATTTTGGTGTTTCCTATGAGGTTTGGTATAAAGTATTCTTAAGAAAAATAGTGTTTCACAGATTTATGAAAATTTTGATAAATATAGTTAGAGTTTATATTGTTTAAGATATCCCCTCTTAAAATCCAAAAGATTGGTTCCGTCAAAAGAAAATATAACAATACAAAATATTTCTAAAAAGTGATAGAAATTTTTTTCCTAACAAGATTTTGGGAAATAGTAAATGCAAAAAACAGTCGTTAACATAATAAAGTTTTCACAAATTAAGCGATCAACAATATCTTGAAATTCATGTAACAAGACAACAAGAATTTGTTTTTATAGAATTCTTATGAAATAATAACCACCGTAACGAATAAAAGAATAATTAGAGGAATGAGTCGTAGCACCAAAGAAAGCAGAGCCAACGCTTTGATAAAATGATTACAAGACGCCTTTCGTATCAGAAATGATGCGAAGATGTCGACGTTTGGAAGAGGAAATCAAGACCCTATGGAGTAGTTGGAAGAATTCAACAGATCTGCTAAGAAAAATCAGTATACTAGTGAATATAAACTTTAAGTCGTCGCCGGATACTTACAAGGTGAAGGTGCAATGGGATTATGGCTCAGCGAAATACAAGAAGGACAAAATCCCATTACGTATTGGAGCAACAAAAACCAAGTATTGTTCGAAATCTCATTATTAGTCACTTTTAAGACCACTGCATTGATAAATCAATGGAGGTTTGAACTATCAATAAAAATACAGAAAGTAAATGAAATAGTGGAGCAGTACGCTAACAATGTCAAGAAATTGATCAGATGCATTAATGGTGAGAATAGATGGAGTGAAAACAAAAAGGTTTAGCAGTTCCTAAAGGGATTGAAAAAGGATATTGCTTATCAGGCACGACCTCTTATCCTGTCCCAAGAAAATCCTTTTTTAGAAGCAGCAATCATAATTGCGAAACAATTTGAAGAGAATGTGCAAATATACCCTGAAGCCACAGTCAGGTATAGCGCTACTATCTACGTAAACTCCCAGGGATTTACACCAAGTTGCGATCAGGACAGAAATAGAAAAGACGTAATAAAACGCATTGTACAAAAGACACTTGCGCCAATTGTCGAAAAGTTACTGAAAATTACGGAAAGAGATGAGAGACCTACACATATATCCTACAGAAGGCCGAATTACAATAATGATATTAGAGAGCAGAATATATGGAACTGTAACAATAATGCTAATGACCTATTTTGCTGCTTTTTCTGTGAACAATCGAGATATATGGTGAAAGTGTACCCTATGAGATAAGAAAACCAAAAAAATCCCGTTACACTTCCGTCTCGAGAACCAGCTAGGGCAGTTCAGCCTCAAGCTAATGTCGCGACAAATCAATCTGTGAATCAGATACCAATAAATAGTGCAAATGGCAATACATTTGTGACCTAACAAAAAGAGGTCAAGCAGCTTGCTGCTACTATACTTGTACGCAAAATTATTTTGGGGTCCTGAAATTGTAATTTTGAAAAAAAAAGTCAAAATAGTTTACGAAATTATTTTACTTAAAACCCAAAATTTTTTGATCACCCAAATTTATTCTTTAATTGAAAATACACATAACTGGATACTTTTTTTACTTTCATATATAAAATGAATTCTGCATAAATTTTAAAAAGTCAAAATATCTCAAAAATCCAAAATCAATTTTGGGAACATATATAGCTGCTACTATATAAGAAACAGTACGACATTTAAACTATTAAGTGCACCTCCGGAGGGTGAAAGTGCGAGTGAAACAAATCTTTTATTAAAGACTTGCACAAATAATGCGAATGTAGTGAAAGGATCAACGAGTAAATAAACAGTCCAACCTATTGCAAAGAGGTTATGCTCAGGAAAGGGTAAAGAAGTATCCAAAAGATCACGACAAAAAAAGAAAAGAAAAGCACCTTCTTCACAGTAACCATATATAACACAAGCTATTCCACCATACTTTATTGTCTCTAACCTACTGAATACGAAAGCTAATATTACTTTAGGATAGATCATGGCAATATCACCTTTCTGAAATGAAATATGGAAAGCTTTGGTACCCAAACGTACAAAATTAGCAAAAATTGCCAACCATACGAAAATAGAAGGAAATACACCTATGATATGCAAGACCCAGGTTGCAGAATTGAAAGTCGAAGTAATACTTAATAACGGCTTTTTCATCAGTATTGTCTCAAAGAGTTTCATGGAGTCATTGGGACGAAGTGTAGAGAAGTCTTCCGAAAGAAGAATTATAAGTATATACAGCGAAAAACGCTCTAGTTTAGAAATTGTAATTTAAGTTCCTGTAAGAATAGGAAGTATAATTATAGCAGTGAACATAAAAGTTATCGACGCATCCGGATACTCTCTAGTACTTGGTACTGACTGGCTGAGAAGAGCGGATGCAATTATTGACTATTAATATTGTAAGTTGACGTTAAGAGATGAAAAAGAAGTGATTAGTATCTCTTGCCGGAATACCAATCAAGTGTCACCAGATAGTGACGATGAAAATGATAGCGAAAGTGATGAGGAAAATAATGAGAACAGTAAAGACTCAGACAAGGAAACTGACTACAATGAGGCAAACTTTGTAGGCCTCTTATACAATCTGCCTCAGTAAAGAACTATATCAGGAAACTTTTCGGGATATAAATTTACAGAAAATTTATGGGACCTACAGAAATTTACACCTAAAAAAATCAATTTTTTTGAATTTGATCACTATTTATAAGACAGGGAGCGATTTTTTACTAAGATATTCCTATAACTGATCGAAAGATCTGGTTCTTAGCTACAAGATGATATGTGTTTTATTTCTGTAACATCAATATTCGCGAAGATATTCAAGTTTAAAGTTTCATATCTGTGAAAAAATTTCCACAGAAATTTTCGAAAAATTTACATGGAAATTTTTTCACAAATGTGAAACTTTAAACGTGAATATCTTCGCAAATATTAATATTACAGAAATGAAACACATATCATCTTGTAGCTAAGAACTAGATCTTTCGATCAGTCATAGAAATATCTTAGTAAAAATTACTTCCTGTCTTATAAATAGTGATCAAAGTCAAAAAAATTGATTTTTTTAAGCGTAAATTTCTGTAGATCCCGTAAATTTTCTGTAAATTTATGCCCCGAAAAGTTTCCTGATGTAGCGTGAAGTATAAGATTACCTTTGAAGGGATACGCACAAATTCGAAGTACACCACTTGGGAGACCTATAATTATCTAACGTACTGTTTCAACTATACATGTTTCCAAAATTGATTTTGGATTTTTGAGATATTTTAACTTTTTGAAATTTATGCAAAATTCATTCTATATATTGAAATAAAAAAAAGTATCCAGTTATGTGTATCTTTAATCAAAGAATAAATCTGGGTAGTCAAAAAATTTCAGATTTTAAGTAAAATAATTTCGTCTTCTATGAAAAACTTTTTGACTTTTTTCCCCGAAATTACAATTTCGGGGCCCCAAAATAATTTTGCGTTCAAGTATAGTTTCAACATTGTCAGAAAAAAGAAGTGTAAACAAAGACGATGAAGTATTACAGGACCAAAATTATTCTGCTGGTGTAAAAAATATCTTGAAATCAGTGAGGACAAATGTGAATCGTACGAAGAACAATTACAAGAATAGGAAGCTATATCCATATTACCGCAGAACGAGATATAAGATATACGTTGTAACTTGACACAAGGAGGAGCAGAAATATTCGAAGAAAACCAGTACAAACCTTTAATTGCAAAGATTATTGGAGAGTTTTTCAACTTAGCGGCAAGTAACCTTTCTTAGTTAGGAAAGATCAGCATCTACCAACATACAATAGATGTAGGAATTGCAAAACCTATCAAGTTGCATCTCTACTGAACTTCACCCCAATACTTGAATTCCTTGAAGAAGGAAATAGAGCGCATGTTGATAAATGGATTAATCAAAAAGTCGTTTAGTCTTGGTCTATACCTGCTGCCCAAATTCAAAATCCAAATGCTGAAATCCCAAATGCCGAAATCCCAAATCCCAAATCCCAAATTACAATTAGTATCTTTTGCCGAAATTCCAAATCCCAAATCCCAAATACTAGTAATTTGTGCATTTTGGCGTCCCAAATTCCAAATTATTTGGGATTTGGGCAACACGTATACCTTGGTTTGCACCCACAGTAGTGGTCAGCAAGAAGAATAGGAAGTTCAGGCTTTACATTGATTACAGAAAACTAAATGCTGTTACGAAACTTGACGCCTACCCTATACATGTCGTCAAAACTATTGAATTGAGTTAGACGCAATTAAAATCAAGAAAAATTGAAGTTGAGTCAAGACAAATTTTGGTTTTTACTAGTAATTGACGTAATTAGTTAAGTCAGACGCAATTAAAAATTGAAATTTTAAGAGTTGAGTCAAGGCCAAATTAGTTTTGTCGACATGTATAGCCTATCCAGTCCTGTGAATAGTTGATATGTTAGATGCTTTAGGACATTCCGCTTTCTTTTCCACTTTGAACCTAGCATCAGGGTTTTGGCAAGTGAAAGTAGCAGCGAAGAATCGCGAAAAGACTGCTTTCACTACCCTATTTGAAATATGAGTTCCTAGTAATACCATTTGGACTTATCAATGCTCCCATAACGTTCCAGAGAGTGATGGATAGAGTTTTCCATGAAGTTACATGGAAGTTCGTACTTATATACATAGACGACATTATCATCTATTCGAAAACTCGCGAAGAACACGAAGAGTATCTAAAAGTTGTTCTTACCTTTTTAAAGAATGCAGGTTTAAAGATAAATCTAGAGAAGTGTGACTTCTTCCAAACAAGACTAACATTTTTAAGCCACATCATAGTAATCAAAGGGATAGTTTTTGCCTTATAAGAAGTGCACATACTTAATTTGTACTTGAAATATACTTAAAACATCATTAGTATATTTAAAATATACTTAAAATATTATTAATATTTAAAACTTAGCAAAAATTGTTTATTCAGATTATACCTGCCGCCCAAATTCAAAATCCAAATGCCAAAATCCCAAATGCTGAAATTCCAAATCCCAAATCCCAAATCTCAAATCCCAAATTATAATTAGTATTTTTTGCCGAAATCCCAAATTCCAAATCCCAAATACTAGTAATTTGTGCATTTTGGTATCCCAAATCCCAAATTATTTGGGATTTGGGCAACACGTATAATTCAGATTATATATCATAATACTTAAAATATTATTAAAATATACTTAAAAATTTTTTTATAATTAAAAACATGTACTTAAAATATATTCGAATATACTTATTATATACTTAAGTATATTTTACTAATATGAATTTAAACATTCAAATAATTAAATTTTATGTACACCCTTAAAATATACTTATATTTTTTTAATAATGATATTTTAAGTATTTTTTAAGGTAAATAGAATAATTAAAATATTATTATAATTTACTTAAAACAGAACCTAAGTTATCTATAGTATTGAGTCACTGCATAGCGGCTATCATTTTTATTATAGTCACAATTAAAATGTATAGAAAATATTATTTTTGTAATCCGGAATATCAGAATTTTTTAAAAAAAATTAAAAAAATCAATAAAATTTAATNTCCCAAATCCCAAATTATTTGGGATTTGGGCAACACGTATAATTCAGATTATATATCATAATACTTAAAATATTATTAAAATATACTTAAAAATTTTTTTATAATTAAAAACATGTACTTAAAATATATTCGAATATACTTATTATATACTTAAGTATATTTTACTAATATGAATTTAAACATTCAAATAATTAAATTTTATGTACACCCTTAAAATATACTTATATTTTTTTAATAATGATATTTTAAGTATTTTTTAAGGTAAATAGAATAATTAAAATATTATTATAATTTACTTAAAACAGAACCTAAGTTATCTATAGTATTGAGTCACTGCATAGCGGCTATCATTTTTATTATAGTCACAATTAAAATGTATAGAAAATATTATTTTTGTAATCCGGAATATCAGAATTTTTTAAAAAAAATTAAAAAAATCAATAAAATTTAATATTGAATTTTTTAAGTTTTTTGATTAGTAAAGGGTCCATTATCATAGTGCCAAGTCGTTGCATCAAGTTTAAAAGTTATGAGATGCACTTCGTGGTATGATCAATTTTGTTCTTTTGACAATCACCATCTATTGTATAACCTTAGAAAAATATATGTAATATTTATAAAAATATAAAAATCGGAAATAATTTACAATCGTTACTACATATAAAACTTTTTATTTTAATAAGTAAATGACAAAAATGTAATTAATAATCAAAAATGCTGAGAATGTAATTTATCGACACAGAAAATTTCAGACCAAGAACTTTAAAATTGACGGAATAATGAACGTCTAAACTCAAATGTTTAAAATTTAAAACGTTTGAGTTTAGACATCTATTATTTTGTCAATTTTAAAGTTCTTGGTCTTACATTCTCAGAATTTTTGGTTATTAATTACATTTTTGTCATTTACTTATTAAAATAAAAAGTTTTATATGTGGTAACGATTGTGAATTATTTCCAATTTTTTTTTTTATAAATATAAAATAAATAATAAATATTATATCGTATAACATTAAAAATATTGCGTAACAATATATCGCATAACGTTATAAAATGATTATCTAAATATTTTTTGTACTTGATTTTATATCAATAAAAATATTTTAATTATTATAACAAATATTTTAAAAATTTTAAATGTCAATAACCTTAAAATATTCTTAAAATATACTTTTATATAATTAAGTATTATTGGTTAATTTTTGCAGATCTATTTTTTTTTGATGATATATATATGATTTTGTTTTTTTTAATTGTATATTTATTTAAACTTTACTAGTGCGATGGGTAGCACAAAGTGCCACCCATCTTATCTTATTTAAGATTTTGTAAAACCCGAAATGATCAGTAAAGTATTTTAGTTTAGGAATGTAATAGTTACATAAACCGGTTTCTGAGTTTAACTTGGTTGAATATTTTTCTGGCCTTTTTTTTAGAACAATGAACGATCCAAGTGAGGTCCTATTAATTAAAGTTGCCGGACAATTAATGAAGTTAATTCGAAAGGTATTTATCATTTAATAATGATCCAATAGTTTTTAAAGTGTCTTGACGAAGCTGAGACATTATATTCAGTCTATTTTCCATTTCAAATTCAGTATCATAAATATATAATTGAAGAAATTTTGGACTTCTATCAACTGGAAAAAGTGACCCGATTGAATGGTATATTCCTCCTAGGGTCCGGAACGGGCGGGCTTTTGAACCCAACGGGCTTTAAATAATAAATTTTTACTAATTAAATTAAGGTTATACAAAATTTTATATAATGATTTTAAGTCAAAACGGGCTCAAACGGGCCTAACGGGCTGGCCCATTCCGTACCCTAATTCCTCCTTGTATTCGAAATGTATAAATTTCATCCTTACCTATTTAATAAGTTAATATGCAGTTAATATGTAAATAAATATAATTTTTTTAATAAAATCTTTACCTTTTGCAAAATTTTCATCAAATTTAACACCCATAGAAGTAAATGCAAAAATACTATTGTAAGCTCTAATATTATTTCAAAAATCTTTCCCGATATCATCATTTCTGGTAAATAAGTCATTTAAAATTATAGTATCACTTGCTGAAGTTAGTCTGTTATAAACAAAATTAAAAGTTAATAATGCTGTACATAAAAATTACTTGATGTTACTTTAATAACTTACTTAATTTTTCCAAATGCACAACATGTTCCTTGCGTTTCAGTAGAAAAAAGCTTGGCATCGCGGTAAGAACACATACGTACATTATTGAAAATATGACGAATAGATGTAGTTATTTTATTAAAACAACGACCAATGTTATGAGTCTGAGGCAAATTTCCTGTTGGAAAATGTAGTTGTCGTACTCTTCGCATCCGAGAAGTATTTACGTTCTTTAGCAGTTTGCGAACAGAATGTATGAAGTCGTGGCATTTATTGAACAAATATAACGAAAATTCAAATGAAATTAAATTTAATAGAAATTCCATTCACAAAAAAAAATTAAACGATCGAAGCAACTTTTGTTATATTAATTAATTAATATTTTATTACAATTATTATTTTTTTTATTGTTATATTACAATTTATTATTTTTTTTAATAATTATAATAATAATAATCTAATGACATTTTTCTTAACAATTTGATCATGATTACTCCTTCAAACAAAAGATACTTAAATTTCTTATCACGATATAATTAAAACAAGTTTAATTTTTGGTCATGACCCCTTCAAACTAAAAAGATATTTAAATTCCTCGTCACGATGTAATCGAAGCAAGTTTGATTTAGATCATGACTACTCCTTTGAACTAAAAAAGTTAGATTCTCTGCATTTACATTAGTTTCCACCTTTTGTAAATTATGCAAGTTTGATTTTGATGAGGACTACCCCTTCAAATCTAAAAGAGATTTTAAATTCCTCGTCACGATGTAATCTAAGCAAGTTTGATTTACCCCTTCAACCTAAAAAGGTTAAATTCCCTGCATTTCGCTTTGTTACATCAATTTCTACCTTTTGTAAATCCTTTGATCTGAAGAAATTCTATTATACTAAAGACCACTTTTAACCACCTCATCATTCAGTTAATAAGATCCCGCTCGGATCTTTTGTCATTCACTCAAAAAGGAAGCTATATCCATTATTATTATTTACATTTAACAAAGTACAATTTAAAAATGGCTCGTGTTACCAATACATTACAGAAGATTATTTGAAATAGAATGCCTCACGAAATCTGTCATGCTTCTCTCACAATAACGTGAAACAGCCAATATGACCAATCAAAAACGTTAAAGCGCACAAATCCAGAATTAAATAATAAAGATGTTTACTCGTTATATAATTTTGAGTTTTATTTTTTTTAAAGCTTTTTTAAACTTTAAAATAATCTTTAAACTTTATTTATTTTAAAGTAATCTCAAGTTTTATTTACTATTTAAACTTTGTTTTAAGGTAATCTCAAGTTTTATTTATTTTATTTACTTTGTTTATTTTTTTATTATAATATAATTATAAGTTATGTTCAAAGTTTTCTTTATAAGTTATATTCAAAGTTTTCTTGACTTTAGTAGAATCTTAAGTTTTTAATTAATTATAACTATTTATTTAAGGTAATTTGAAATTTTTTTTTAAAACTTTATTTATTTTAAGATTAATAATATTTACATGAGTTTATTTTTTAGAATATATAACTTAATGTCATAAGTTTTAATTTATTTCATAAGCTTTTATTTATTTTTTGAACTTTAATTTTATAGTACATAATTTTTTATTTGACTTCGCTCGCGATTTACGCAACGGGGAGCGATTTTTTACTATGATATTTCTAATACAGATAAAAAGCCCCGGTTCTTGGCTACGATGTAGTATATTTTTTAATTTTTTAACATCGATATTCATCAAATTATTACGATTTAAAGTCTCACATCTATATTTCTTAAGCTTTAACTTTATTTCTTGAGTTTTAATTTGTTTTATTTAAAATAGATATGAATATATATGCTACTTGAATGTAATTATTTCATGACTTTAATTTAATTTATTTCTTGAGTTTTAATTATTAACAATTATTAACTTTATTTTTATTTTATTTAATAAGTTTTAACTTTATTTTATTTATTTATTTCTATTTCAGAATGAATAAATATTATTTGAGGTAATTATTTTATAAATTTTAATTTATTTTATGAGTTTTAATTTATTTCTTAAGTTTTTAATTTATTTCTTTTTATTTTAGAATATATAAATATTATTTAAGGTAATTTATTTCTTGAGTTTTAACTTGTTTTATATATATGTATCTTTTGAACTTTAATTTATTTATTTTATTATAATATTAAAAAAATATGTATTAAATATTAATAAATACTTAATAAATACTTTAAAATATACTTAAAAATAACCTGATAAATACTTAAAAATAATACAATTATACTTAACTTGTTCTTATTTGACTAGTGATATATACTTAAAATATTATAGTTTTACTCTTATTTGACTAGTAACATGTACTTGGAATATACTTAAAATATACTTAAAATTAAGTGTATTTTAAGTGTGTTTTAAGAAATTTTAAGTGTATTTTAAGTGTGTTTTAAGAAATTTTAAGTGTATTTTAAGTGTATTTTAAGTTTTTAAGTGTATTTTAAGTATATTTTAAGTATATAACATTTTATTACCCTTTGATACTTAATATATATTTGTTTTATTAGTAAAATATACCTAAAATATTCTTAAAATACACTTAATTTTAAGTATATTTTAGATATATTTTAAGTACATTTTAAGTATGCATATTTCTTATAGGGCTGATCTGACAAAGATTGGGAAAGTGAAGAGTTATCCTGTTCCAAGAGACAAAATGAATGTTCGAGCCTTCCTGGGACTTACGTTCTACTATAGAAGATTTGTGAAAGAGTTCTCTACTGTCGCAAAACTGTTACATAACCTTACGAAAAGAGATATCGCATTTGAATAGAAGCATGAACACCAATCCGCGTTTGACTTGGTGAAGAGTCATCTAACTTCGGCACCTATAATAACGTACCCTGATTTCATGAAACAATTTATACTCGCTATTGATGCATCTGACTTATACGTGTTGCCCAAATCCCAAATAATTTGGGATTTGGGACGCCAAAATGCACAAATTACTAGTATTTGGGATTTGGGATTTGGGATTTCGGCAAAAAATACTAATTATAATTTGAGATTTGGGATTTGGGATTTTGGCATTTGGGATTTCGGCATTTGGATTTTGAATTTGGGCGGCAGGTATAATCTGACTACGGTATTGGAGCTGTGCTCTTCAGAAGGATATGGAGAATCACGAACATCCCATCACTTACGCTAGCTAACTGCTGTTCAGCACTGAACAAAACTATATCGTCGTCAAAAGAGAATGTCTTGCCACCATTTGGACTGTACGACATTTTAAGCATTATTTGCATGAACTCAAGTTTGAATTGTATACTGACAACCTAGCCCTCACATGGTTGAAGAATTGTTTACAACCGAAAGGAAGGATTGTANTGTGAAAGAGTTCTCTACTGTCGCAAAACTGTTACATAACCTTACGAAAAGAGATATCGCATTTGAATAGAAGCATGAACACCAATCCGCGTTTGACTTGGTGAAGAGTCATCTAACTTCGGCACCTATAATAACGTACCCTGATTTCATGAAACAATTTATACTCGCTATTGATGCATCTGACTTATACGTGTTGCCCAAATCCCAAATAATTTGGGATTTGGGACGCCAAAATGCACAAATTACTAGTATTTGGGATTTGGGATTTGGGATTTCGGCAAAAAATACTAATTATAATTTGAGATTTGGGATTTGGGATTTTGGCATTTGGGATTTCGGCATTTGGATTTTGAATTTGGGCGGCAGGTATAATCTGACTACGGTATTGGAGCTGTGCTCTTCAGAAGGATATGGAGAATCACGAACATCCCATCACTTACGCTAGCTAACTGCTGTTCAGCACTGAACAAAACTATATCGTCGTCAAAAGAGAATGTCTTGCCACCATTTGGACTGTACGACATTTTAAGCATTATTTGCATGAACTCAAGTTTGAATTGTATACTGACAACCTAGCCCTCACATGGTTGAAGAATTGTTTACAACCGAAAGGAAGGATTGTATGTTGGATCTTTGAACTATCTGAGTACGATTACGAAATAATTCATAGGCAAGGACGTCTTAACACCAACGCAGATACTTTATCCTGAATCCAGTACTAAAATTAATAGAGGAAGCTCAAAAACTCAGATAAATAGCAGAAGACTTACAAAACCTTTCGAAATGAATACAAAAATTTACAATTAAATAACTGAGTATTTAATCAATTACACTTTTCTTCCGAACTGGACAAGCGAGTAATGACAACAATTACAGCAGTAGGTGAAGCATTATATTGTACAAGACAATTTATTATTCAAATACAATAAGGATGACAGTCCATTATATGTAATATTGAAGAGTGACATAACAAAATTACTACATAATATGCATAGTGTGCCAAATACGAGACATTTCAGTATAAAAGCAACAATCAATAAAACAAGAAAGCGATATTTCTGGCCCATTATGGGCATAGACATAAAGAACTACATAGAATCTTGCGACACATACTAACAATAAGGTAAATCTACGAGAACTGAAGAGATACAACCTATCAAAGTAGGGCAAACTTTTGATTGACTAGAAATAGACATTGTAAAACCTTTGAAACTAACGTCCACAAAGAAAAGATACATTATTGTAGTTACAGACTATTTCACAAAATGGCCAGAAACCAGAGTAATAGAAAAGGCAGATGCGATGACTATCGCATGGTTCCTATATGACGAGATAATATGCTGTCACAGATGTTCGTGAGAGATATTGTCAGATAGAGGAGCAATGTTCATCAGCCAAGTAGTAGTGAATCTAGTAGAGATAATGGGATCCCATTATAGACTTACTCTATACATGTTGTCAAAACTAATTTGACCTTGATTCAACTCTTAAAATTTCAATTTTTAATTATGTCTGACTCAATTAATTATATCAGTTATTATTAAAAATTAAAATTTGCCTTGACTCAATTCCAAATTTTCTCAATTTTAATTGCGTCTGACTCAATTCAATAGTTTGACAACATGTATAACTTACTCTTAGAGCAATGGCCTGGCAGAGCGATACAACCAGACCTTGTATAGGGCTCTGGAAAAGTGCATACAAGAGACAGCATACGACTGGGATGTGTTAATACCTCTGGCACTTTTCGTGTATCAGACTATTAGAAATAAGATGACAAAGAACAAACCCTTTACCTACTTTATAGTTGTATGCCTATATTGCCCATAGAGCTTGACATAGTAACATGGCCAGTTACAGAAATTAACAAAAGACAGTATAAGGACCTAATCAATAGAAGAATTAGTGAGATAGTAGAAGTATTTGCAGACAACAAGATCAAAGCGTCCAAGAATATAAAAGATACCCAAACACAACAAAAGAGAGCTTACGATAAAAGAACCTGTATTATGATGTACAGAAACAACGATATGGTACTAGAATATCAATTAAATTTACAGAATGTTCATGGCGACAAGTTTTGGAACAAGTGGACGGGACTCTATTTTATTCATCAAGTTTTGGGAAATGGATCATATATATTGAGAATTAGTAATGGAGAAGTATTGAACCACTGACTTGTACACATAAATCGTTCATCGCAACATTAGCTTAAAGCTAAACTGCTCTAACTGGTTCTTGAAACGGAACGTAGTGAGATTTTCTGGGTTTCCTTGCCTTGTGAGGCACACTCTCGCAATATGTCCCGATTGTCCACAGAAAAAGCAGCGAAATGGGTTATTGGCATTATTGTTACGGTTCCATGTATTCTGGCCTCTAATATCGTTATTGTAGTTCGGCCTTCTGTAAGATGTATGTGTAGGTCTCTCATCTCTTTCCATAATTCTCTATAACTTTTTAACGATCAGCGCAAGTACCTTTTGTATGCATTCTATTATGTCTTTTCTATTTTTGTCCTGATTGCGACTTGGCGTAAATTCCTGGGGGTTTACGTAGGTATAGCGCCATACTAGACTGTAGCTTTGGGGTATGTCTGCACATTCTCTTTGAATTGTTTCGCAATTCTAATTGATGCTTCTAAAAAAAGATTTTCTTGAGACAGGATAAGGGTCACACCTGGTAAGCAATATCCTTTCTCAATACCTTTAAGAACTGCCAGACCTTTTCGTACTTGCTCCATCTATTCTCGCCATCGATATGTCTGATCAGTTTCTTGATATCGTTAGCATACTGCTCCACTGTTTTGTTCACTTTCTGTATTTTCATTGATAGTTCGAACCTCTATTGATTTATCAATGCAGTGATCTTAAAAGTGGCTAAAAATGAGACTTCGAACAATACTCAATTTCTGTCACTCCAATGCGTAATAGGGTTTTGTTTCTCTTGTATTTCGCTAAACCATAGTCCCGTTGCACCTTGTAAGTATCTGGCAACGACTTGAATTTATATTCGCTAGTATATTGATTTATCCTAACAGATTTGTTGAATTCTTCCAACCATTCTATAGAGTCTCAATTTCCTCCTTCAAACATCGGCATCTTTGCGTCATTTCTGATACAAAAGGTGTATTGTAATCCTTTTATCAAAGCATTAATTCCACTTTCTTCAGTGCTGCGACTCATTTCTCTAGTTATTCTTTTATTCGTCACAGTGGCTATTATTTTATAGGGATTCGTATAAGAACAAATTCTTGTTGTCTTGTTACACAAATTTCAAGACGTTATTGATCGCTTGAACTTTATTTTGTTAACAACTATTTTGTACTTGCTATTTTCCAAAATTTCGCTCGGAACAGATTTTCCATCGTTTTTAGAAATATTTCGTATTGTTATGCTTTCTTTTGACGGGGACAATCTTTTGGATTTTAAAAGAGAATATTTCAAACAATATAAATTCTAACTATATTTATTAAAATTTTTGTAAATTTGTGAAACACTACTTTTCTTAAGAATAGAGGATAAGTTATGAGCTTATCTTATTATATAGAAGATAAGCTATGAGCTTATCTCATTATATAGAGGATAAGTCGTGAGCTTATTTCATTATATAGAAGATAAGCTGTGAGCTTATCTCATTATATAAAGGATAAGTCGTGAGCTTATCTCATTATATAAAAGATAAGCTGTGAGTTTATCTCATTATTTAGAGGATAAGCTGTGAGCTTATCTCATTATATAAAGGATAAGCTATAAGTTTATCTCATTATATAAAGAATAGGCTGTGAGCTTATCTTATTATATAGAGGATAAGCTGTGAGCTTATCTCATTATATAGAAAGCTGTGAGCTTATCACAATATATAGCAGATAAGCTATGAGATTATCTCATTATATAGAGGATAAGCTGTGAGTATACATGTTCCCAAAATTGATTTTGTATTTTTGAGGTATTTCGTCTTTTTGAGATTTATACAGAATTTATTCTATATATGGAAGTAAAAAAAGTACCCAGTTATGTGTATCTTCAATCAAAGGATAAATCTGGGTGGTCAAAAAATTTTGGGTTTTAAGTAAAATAATTTTGTCTTCTATGAAAAACTATTTTGACTTTTTTCTTCAAAATACCAATTTCAGGGCCTCAAAATAATTTTGTGTGCAAGTATAGCTGTGAGCTTATCTCATTATATAGAAGATAAGCCCTAAGCTTATCTCATTATATAGAGGATAAGCCATGATCTTATCTTATTATATAGAGGATAAGCCTTGAGCTTATTTTATTATATAGAGGTATAGAAGATAAGTTTTGAGCTTATCTCATTATATAGAGGATAAGCTTTGAGCTTATCTTATAATATAGAGAATAAGTTGTGTCTTAATTTTTTAAATCAGCCTAATTTATACTGTTAATGCAGGCTGTCTGCATCACAGAATATAACCTGTTTGCTTTTGTCCATGCAGACAGGTTATATCCTAAAAAATTATGTGAATGTGGTATTATATGTAGTGTTCTAAGCTGGTCTAAAAAAATCAGCCCGGCTAAGCCTATATTTTAAAATCGACTTAGCCGGCTTAGTCAGCTAAAGCCAAAATTTCTTAATATAGAAATAAAATTTATGAGCACGTCTTGTGAAAATCATGTGAAAGTCATGTGTTTAGTTAGAATCAAACTTTTATTATTAATAAAAATTTTTATATACATTTATAATATCTCTCCCATCTAATGTTAAAGTATTATCATCATTTCTCCTATCTAATGCTAAAGTATTATCAATATTATTATTATTTTTTTCAATATCTAATGCTAAATTATTATTATTAAGATCACTATCATTATTGTCATTATTATTATTATCCCTCCTAATGCTAAAGTATTATTATCTATCTCTAATACTAAATTTTTATCATTAAAATTATTACTTTTATTTAATTCTAAAATATTATTATTCTCATTATGTAAGTTATTAAGATTAGAAGACAAATTATTTCATTGATTTAAGTCTTTTTCTTTTTCTTATTGTCCTAATAATAAAAATTATTTAATTATTATTTAATTATTTATTTAATTATTTAATATTTAATTATTTAATTATTTACGAGATAATCCAGCAGGACCATTATAAGACATAAATTAGTCTAGATTTTTCTTGGGCTGTTTACGTTTCATCAATAATAAACTTAATATTAAAAAAATATTTGATCAAAAAAATATTTGAATGCTTCATCTTTTACATTGTTATTTTTATTTAATTAATAAAAAATAAAAATATCTCGCGTACATCTTCTACATTTCTAATTAATAAAAATTCCTCATGCTACTTTGCCATTTTTTTAATAAAAAAAAATCGGCTAAAAAAATAAAAAAATTATCCTATATGGTATCAACTTAGCTGATTTTCAAAAAATCGGCCAACTAAGCTGGCAAAATCGGCCAAGTCGACTAATGACCTTTCGGCTTCGAACACTAATTATATGTATATGTATAAAAAATTTCCTTTTTAGGATTATTTAGGTTATTTAAAGTTTTCAATATAGTTTTTAAATCTTGATCTAATTCATTAAATCTTGTCTTAAATTCGGTTTCCAGGATATTAAATCTCTCTTGAATTGATAATTGATCATCTTCATCAATAAATGAAATTTTATCATTTTTGGTTGTACTAAGTTTAATAGAATCCAAATCGATAGCAATTGAAGGACCATCGTTTTGATATTTTGTTGAATTATCTAAAATTTATAATAAATTTAAAAATAAAATTTAAATAAACTTAATTCTGGAAGAGAATTTACACGCAAATTCTTATCATTTATCACCTTGATCATCATTGTCATCATCACTGTCATCGGCAATTTCATCATAATCATAATCTGTCAATTCAGAACCCATATGACGTAATTCTTGTTTCTCATCCTTTTTAGTTTCCTTAAGCCAGGTATCAATCATGTTAGGATCGGGTATATAATAAATGTATTGAGGACTTCTTTTACTACCAAAAGGTTTTTCTAAAGCTTCATACTCGGCAGTAAGTTCGGCACGATATCTATAAGCTGCTGTAAAACCTGCTTCATTTGCTTTATCAAATGCACCACTATAGAATTAAGAGGAATTAAAAAAATTAAATTTTTAGTCCAAAAATTTCACAACTTTAATAATAACGATTTTACATACTTCATAAATGCGATCAACATATTTTGGAAAATCAACACTAATATTATACTTCCCAGTATACTCAATACATCAACAGCAGGATAATCCCATTGGTCTAATTGATCCCATCGTCCATTTGCCCAAAAGAATACAGCTTCTATCGATGATAATGGATTTGAATAGTAATTATCAAGCCGAGAAGATTTATCAATATCCTGTTTAATTGTTATATTTGAGTAGAGGTCTGAATTCGAAGTGTCTTCAATTTTATAGGTAGGAATTTGTAAGCTTGAGTCATTCTGATTATTAAGAATGAACCTGGAGATGTTCGTAATGATAAAATAAAACAAAAATATAATAAAATGTAATAATTTGAAATAAAATAAATTAGTAATGTTTAAAATAATGAAAATAAAATTCATTATAATTATTATATTTACATAGCGAGACCAAATGCAATTATGGCAATCAACATGAATGCAAAGAACGGCCAAATAGTAGTTGAAATGCTATAAATGATATAAATATACCGTCCTGAACTTTTAAAATATCTCATCAGTAATATCTACAAATAAAAAATGATATTAATAGAATAGAGAACGAATAATTATTATTAAAAATAATAATAAAATACTAAAAAGTTTATTTCGTCCAAAAGAAAGAGAAAAGAAAACTAAAAAAAGAATTTACCAATTCAAACCACAAAACTAAAATTGTAAACGCTAAAGCAGAGTTAAATTCGGAAAATTGAAAAGTAAGGACTTGATAATTATATAAAATGCCCAATATAATATCTGCTAACGGTAATAACACTGATCCTACATCAAACATATTAAATATATTCATATATCGATGGAATCCTTCTCTTATTAATTGCACGAACTCCGTAATAAATAAATACCATCCAGTATATATATATACAAAGATACTAATTTTTAATATTATATTTGATTCTATTTTAAATAAATAAGTTATTTCCGATGATCCCTTTAATGAATATGAACCAATTATTATGGCAAACGAAACAATGTATAATAAATACAAAATGATATAACAAATAAAATATCGACGGGCAGTTGACCATTTAAAATCTAAGATTGCCATGATTGTAGGTGTCCGATAAATTTCATAATCTTTCTCTTCATAAATAACACGATGAAAAGGACTCATATCTTTAGGATCATTAATAACTTTTCTACGTGGCCACAAAACTATTCGAAAAAATTTTAATATAAACCACTAATATTTTGTATAATTTTCACTTTTATCTTCAAGATCTTTGGGGTTGGGACATTCTGTAAAATCAGGTAATGGGACTATATAAACTTTACGAGCATTATGTGAAGTTTGAAACCAATAATACAATCTTATAACATTTTTAAAAAATAGACAATTAGTAAAAGATAAAAATACATAACTCTCTTTGTGATCAGTAATTATAAATACCTTGCAAATGGATTTAAGTAAAAGCGTAGGTTTTTTAAGAAAACCCATAAAGTATAATGAAACTTTGGTGCAAGGCGCGGTTTTATTACCAAAGAAAACATCCATAATGCGTCATTTCCTTTCTTTTGATCATAAGGATCAATATGTAATGGTGGAGTGTGAGCTTCAATACTTCCAAAACATGGTTTTTTAAATAAATATTTAACAAATTCACCTTTTAAGAAATTAACAAAAAGAATGTTTAACTCAATTTGAAAGTGATTAATTAATGTAACTAAAAGGAAATAAAGGTTTTAACTTACTTAAATGATTATCATATAGTAAAGGTATTGCCTTGCTCACAGTAAACATCCAACCAAGGTTATTATATTCTTTAGAATTATCAGCATAATAATCTATTAAATATTTTAAAATTACTGTAGAATCTCCTCTTTTTTGACTTAAAATAGCATGATGTAAATCTGACTTTGGTATTTCGGTCGTTGATCTATTATCTTCATCTGGCCATTTATATAATCTCGGTATATATATATTACTATTAATTTTCTTATTTAAAATAATTTTTATTAAACTTTCTTGATAACTTTTAATAAGATATTTCATAATTGGATATCTAATACTTGTTAATCTAAATATTCCATATTTTGTAATATATTTTCGTACTAATCTTTGTGTACATTCGACCAAATATGTATGTTTATTGACATTCTCGAAAGTGGTTATGAAATGCTTACTCTCACCTAATACATAAAGGGCTCGACATGCCCCTTCAAGAACATTTACATTATTTGGCCAATGTATCGTCTTTAATTTTGGTGGTTTAGTAGGTATAGAAGAAGGTATAGAAACTTCTAACTTGAATTCTCGTTCTCCAATTTTCAATTCTTGAACATCTATCACTTTATTTCGTGCCCATATATATTCTAATACTCGCTCTATAGTATTATTATTACGATATTTCCATACTTGTATAGTGTTATGCGAAATAATTAGTTGAGTACTTTCGATAGAATCCAAGTAAACTGATATTCGAAAATAATTTTTATTTAGATGCCATGGTTCAACGTTAGCAATAATTATTCGATTTTCTTCTAATTTGGATGCATCAAATCTTTCACCATTTATATTATAAATTGCATGATAAACGTGATCTTTCGTTTTAACATCAATTTCTGTTGTTGCCTTCGCTGAAGGATTTATAATTGACTTCACATCTGGGAGATCTAACACCGAAAAAATATTTCCACCATCTTTAACTGCAAACACGTTTCCATGAGAATTCATTAATCCAAGTGTTACATCAATTTTCATTTTTAAGGGTTTGTTAGTTTCAGAAAGCGTGCGTGTGTCGATTTGACGTACGGAATTTTCAAATGTGGTAAATAAATCCCATACTACAAAGATTTGATGGTGCTTAGAAATTTCACGAAGTCGATCTTCTTTTTCTACAAGGACTATTAAAAGTTTGCTATCAGCATCAATAAAATTTATATTCGCAATTTTATAAATTCCTCTTTGACATTTCAATTGTTTGGTAGTTATTTCTAAACCATTTTCCATTAAGTATAGCGTAATGCTGGTAGTTTCACAAAATGCTAAAATCTTTTCATTTTGAGAGATTGCAAAAATAGGAGAACCATGAATTATGTTGGGAACTATAGAATATTCATGGCGTTTAAATGACATCTCTAGATCACCAGTGATTAAACTATACATTTCAATGATCTGTTGTCGATTTTTAAAAGAATTTACAATAAAATGATTTTTAATAATACTCGTTTGTAGGAGTTCTAATGAATCTTTAAAATCACGTGAAATGTGATTTGAAAGTTGTTGTGGTAATTCGAATTGCTTTCTGGCTTTTTTTTTCATAGTTTCTTTAAAAATTCCCGAAGCATTAACTATGATTAACGTTTGATCACTGTCATCACTATCAAGAAATCTTATAACACCGCATTCTAAAGAAGCATGTATTTCACTTCCATCTTTAGTAGAGATAACCCGTGTTAGATTACGACGGTATTTAACACTACCAGATTCTAAGTCTCTTTCGTCATTTCCATTACACTTGTTATTAACTTTATCACCAGAGTCTAAGCTACTTTCGTCATCACCATTATGCAGGAATTCTCTTGCATCAAAACAAGAAAAAGCGATAAGACGTTCATTTTCATTTACAAAATTAGATACTGCAATAGACCAACAAAGGTGTTTATCATTAACTTCACATTCAATTCTAGTCGGATCATTTAAATTATTGTCCGGAGCATAGCGTAGGACATTATTAATATTAGTATATAACTTAAATTCGTGCGACTCTATTATTTTAATTATTTTTTATGAATTTTTAAAGATTTAATATTAAAAAAATTATTAAAGATTTAATAATAATAAAAAAATTATTAAAGATAAAAAAAGAAATAATTTAAATAATAATAATTAACAAATGATTAATTTAACTTTACCTGGACTAAAAGTAACAATTTGTTTACCGTCTGGACTTATCGCTATGCGAATACCGAAAAACAGAGGATCTCTCCCTGTGGAGTTTGTTGATGATGAAATTTGATTGGGCGAACTTGAATAATGTTCTGTTGACATGTTTTGTGAACATGAAAGTTCAATGGAAGTAAATTTATATTCACTTTATATAATTTTTTTATACAAGCACTTGACTTTGATATATAGGATCAGTGGTCTGATTTAAATTTATATGAAATTTACTTTTCTGGTTTTTGTAAGATATAATATTATTATTTATTTACAAAATATATACGCTCTAAAAATGATATGAATGCCCTATTGAAAAAATAAATGGTCGACATTTCTTTTTCCAGAAATTTGTGCATGCATTAAATTTTGTATTAAAAATTTAAATGTAACTAGCCATTTATTTTTTTTTGAGTATCCACCACATGAATAAGATTGGAATTAAAAATTAAATTTTTTTTTAATAAAAAATCGCTTATATTTATTTTTAAGCGATAAAAAAAAAAAAAATGTATTTTTAGCAATTATCTTGGATAATCACTATAAAAATAGTAAGCGATAGCAAAAAAATAATTTTTTTTTACTAATTTATTTTTATAAAATCATTTTTCGGTAATCACTTCACTATAAATAAATAAAATAATTTTTTTTACTTACTATTTTCCATAAGCGATTGTAAAAAAATAATTTTTTTTTACTATTTTTAATAAATTTATTTTTAGTGATTATCGAAGATGATTTTTGGTAATCACTAAAAATAAATAAAATAATTTTTTTATAAAAATAAATTTATTAATAGTAAAAAAAATTATTTTTTTACTATCGCTTATAAAAAATAGTAAAATAATTAATTTTCTATTAGCGATAGTAAAAAAAAATAATAATTTTTTACTATTTTTAAAAATTTCAGAAATTATATAAACACCCGCTATTCTTTGGGTGGGTGGGTGGAAGTTATTCTTCTAAATGGTCATTATCATGTACCATGTACCATGTATATAAATTCTTGACCTTTTTTTTTCCATTTCGGGTCACGAAAATCTTCCCAAAAAAGAGTATTGTTGGCAAGTGATTGAACTTAAGAACTTACCAATATTCACCAATTGGGTGAAGGTATTTTGTGCCGTGACTTCACCGAAAAAGGAATAACAATAGGGTAAAATCTATACTATGATAAATATAAAAATCAATTAAATTAAAATTATAATGACTAACCAATAAAAATAACAAACAAATCATTTAATTTAAGTTTAAAATATAAAGTCGCATGCGTAACGTACACGTATTGCTACATGATCCTCAGTACACAGTAAATGCATTATGTAATAAACGCCACATATATATAAATAAAATAACTATTTATATCCATATTCCACTTATCAAATCTATTACATAATACACAGTGGGATGATAAAAAAAAGCTTTCCGATTGGCTAGAGATAAAAATTTGACTAGTAAATTTTGAAAGAAAACAAGCATACCATTATTACTCTTTATTTTTCTTTGATTCTCTGTTCTGTATTACACTTGTGCAACAAATATTTAATATTTGTGAAATAAAAAAATAAATTTTTCACTTTTGGGGTGATTAAAAAAAGCGATTTATTTTTTTCACGTCACAATTTTTTTTTATTCAAAGGGTCCACAACCACGGTGCCAAGCCGCTGCATCAAGCTTAAAAGTTATGAGACGCACTTTGCGGTATGATCAATTTGTTCCTTTGACGATCATCGTTTCATTTTTGAAAAGCCATTTTCTAAAGCTTCGAAACAAATTATTCGTTATTTGATTAAATATTCTGTTTAACCCTCTCACTTCCTCGCTGAACTTTAATTATCTCATTTTATATATCAACAAGAGGTCCAGGTTAGGGTACTTTAACTCATGTTATTTAATTTAAATACGTTTAAGAAATTTTCTATACTCATTAAAAGCAATCGATATATTTGTTCAAGTATTAAAGAACATAAATCATTTGAATTGTTAATTATTTCATTTTATGCACTAAACCACCTATACCATGTTAAACATAGTAGTGTGTAATAATTAATTAAAATAAATAATAAATTAATATAAACAAGAAGGGTTTTTTGAGAAAATTATCTCCATTTTGCGAAAAGTAAATTATGCTGAAGTATCATCTCTTACTAAATTAGTTGTTATGATTCATGAATATTATTGAATCACGGAACACAATTTTTTGTAACAAAATAGTTATTTTAATTCATGCAAATTAATCAAGTTGAACCATATAGTTATTTTACAATATATAATTGAATAAATAATACTAGTTATAACTAACTGATTTTGATAAGTCAAATCTATTCTCACCAAGTATTGGAAGAAATGTGCTTAGTATTCAATGATACATTAGTTCACTTTTGAATTAAGGTAGATTCTAAAAAAGCTTGCTTACATTTGCTTACCATTTATTGAAAATTCTTCTTTATTTGATATTAAAAATAGCTAATATTTATCGTTACGCTATTAGAAAGTGTAATAATTTTTAATTAAATAATATTACTTTTAACTCTTTATAAATATTACTTAATTGTTTTAACAACCAATGAGTTTTATTTTTCTTCATCTTTTATCGAAATTTTGATCTTCATTAAATAATTTTTTATAGCAGCTGTAGATTTTGGCACGCATATATAATTTGTGCAACTTAAGTATTGAAATTCATAATAATCATGTTTATGGTAACATTAACTGTCTACTCAAAGTTAACCAGTTTACTGCTTTGACCGTAATTGATTGCCTAAATTTATCTTATATGATTAATTTAAATTTGACAATTAAAATGTGTAACTATAAAAACCAGTTACGTAACTGGTTAAACATATTAATTGTTAATTCGTATTGCTATATATATAAAATAATAAGATTACGATAAATTTTTACCTATAATACAGTATCTACATGCAGAAAATTCATGGCAATAGTGAAATAAGCAAAAATAATCTAACACCTTTTCAAATTTCAAAAATATTTTATGATATTTTCAAAATGGCTTTTTAGTGACGCAGAAAATCAAAGTGCACTAGAATACATTTAAAATTTATGAAGAAATGCTTTTTTTTTAAAAAAAAAGGAAATTATATTGATATATGATTATAAATAATTTAAATAATAAATCTTATTTTTTTGACAATAACAATAAAAATAAGTCATTCTGCCAAATTTAAATAATTAACTGACTATAACCAGTTGACTTTTTAATTATTTAATTGATAAATTAACCAGTTAAACCAGTTAAATTAATTGGGAAATTAAAATATAAGTAGTCAATTAACTAGTTAAAGGTTTTTTTTGGACGTGCCAATTTTAGTATGTTCGAATAAATTAATATGTAATTAAATTCAAATCTGAATTCATTATAATATAAAAAAAATCATTAGAATTTACGTTTAAATGAATGTCCGGAAATTTTAACACTAATCTTTTAAAAATATTTCTTATACGCTTCATAAAACTATAAATTTTATGAAATTGATTTTTGTCCAGTTCTTATCTTTCAAATTAAATATATAAAAAATAATAAAAAAAAATTATAAAAATATAAAACCACGCCACAATGAAAAATTTATAGTAAACATTTTAAAATAATTACAAGCTATGAACAAATATTAAGTTTTATGTAATATTTTCCTTATTGCGATTATTAATAATTAGGATAGTTTATTGCATATTTATTCTTTATGTTTGATTTTAAAAAAATAATTTAAAGATACATCTCTTTTTTAAGTAGTATTTAAAAGCGAATTCTTAAATATTAAAAAAAAGTAATAACAATAAATTCCTTTTCAGATTTTCATTAGAAGGTCAAATGGTTACATCAATAAAATGAAATTTTATTTAAAATTCAATTCCGTAAAGAAAACCCTTTCCTTTTATGGTGAATTGTGAAAAAAAATTCCTATTTGGGATTATTTAGGTTACTTAAAGTTTGCAATATGGTTTTTAGGTTTTGGTCTAATTCATCAAATCTTGTCTTAAATTCATTTTCCAGATTATTAAATTTCTCTTGCATTGATGATTGGTAATCGACTTTTAACGGAAAAATATCTTCATCAATAAATGAAATTTTATCCATGGTACTTGAAGAACCTTCATTTTGATATTTTTTTGAATTATCTAAAATTTATAATAAATTTTAAAATTAAATTTACAATAAACTTGATTTACGTAAACGTTTTTTGAAAAGAATTCACATGCAAATTCTTATTATTTATCACCTTCATTTTCATCGTCATTGTCATCATAATCAAAATCTGTCAATTCAGCATCCATATGACGTAATTCTTGATTCTCATCCTTTTTAGTCTCCTTAAGCCAGGTATTAATCACATCAGGATCAGGAATATAATAAATATATTTAGGATTTTCTTTTTTAGTAAAAGGGTTTTCTAAAGCTTCATATTCAGCGGTAAGATCGGCACGATATTTATAAGCTGCTGTACGACCTGCTTTATTTGCTTTATCAAATGCACCGCTGTGGAATTAAGAGAAATCAATCCAAAAATTTTACAACCTTACAGAACTTTTATAAAGCACTCTTTATTAAAAATTATATACAGTGCTTACTTCATAAATGCGATCAACATATTTTGGAAAATTAACACTAATATTAAACTTCCCAGTATACTCAATACATCTACAGCAGGATAATCCCATTGACCTAATTGATCCCATCGTCCATTGGTCCAGAAGAATACAGCTTCTACTGATGATATGAAATGTGAATAATAATTATCGAGTCGGGAAGATTTATCAACATCCTGATAAATTGTTATATTTGAGTATAAGTCTAAATTCGAAGTGTCTTGAATTTTATAAGTTGGATATGATATGCCCGGGTCATCAAGATTAATAAAAGTGAACCTGGAGATTATCACAATAAAATATTAAAATACAAATGTAATAAAATAAATTAGTAATGTATAAAATAATGAAAAAAAATCCATTATAATTATTATAATTACATAGCATGACTAAATGCAAGTATAGCAATCAACATGAATAAAAGGAATGGCCAAATAGTAGTTGAAATACTATAAATAATATAAATATAACGTCCTGGTATTTCTAAATATCTCAATAATAATATCTATAAATAAATAGAATAGAGAATAAATAATAATTATGAAGATAATAAAATTAATAATAAAATACTGATAATTTTATTTCGTCCAGAAAGAGAGAAAAAGAAAAGAAGTCAAAAAAAAGATTTACCAATTCAAACCACAAAACTAAAATTGTAAACGCTAAAACAGAGTTAAACAGAAAAGTGTGTCTTTGATGAAATAAAATAAACGCTATATCTGCTAACGGTAATAATAACACTAATGATAGAACAAAAATATTCAAATATCTACGACCCCCTCTTATTAATTGCGTAATCTCAGTAATAGTTAAATACCAACCGGTATATAAATATATAAAGAAGAAAGTTGTTAATAATATATTTGAGTCTTTTTTAAATAAATTAACTATATTCAATTCTCCCTTAAATGAATATGATAGCATTGTTATAGTACACGAAATAATATATAATAAATATAAAATGAGATGACGAACAAAATATTGACGGGCAGTTAACCATTTAAAATCTAAGACTGCCATAATTGCAGGCGTCCGATAGATTTCATAGTCCTTTTCTTCATGCATAACACGTAGGAAAGGACTCATATCTTTAGGATCTTTAATAACTTTTCTACGTGGCCACAAAGATACTCGAAAAAGATACCAAAAATATTTTGAATAATTTTCACTACTATCTTCAAGACCAAGACTATTGGGTTCAAGATCTACGGAGTTGGGGTATACTGTAAAATGTGATAGTGGGACTACATAAACTTTACGTGAAGATTCTTCATTTTTTTTTAAATCCAACAGAGTCTTTAAATTTTCAATAATCCTATTATAATATTTTATATATCATTTTTTTTAAAAAAAACTGACAATCAGTAAAAGATAAAAACGACTAAATCCCTTTATGTTTAATAATCAAAATTACCTTGTAAATTGGTTTTTTAAGCAAAACAATGGGTTTTTTAAAAACCATAGAGTATTACGGGACTTTGATGTAAGACGCGGATTTGCTACCAATGAACGTATCACAGTTGCGCTATTTCCTTTCCTTTGATCATAAGAATTAATATGTAATGGTGGTGTGTAAGCTTCAGTAATTCCAAAACATGGTTTTTTAAATAAATATTGAACAAATTCCCCTTTTGAAAAATTAAAAAGATGTTTAATTCAATTTGAAAGTGATCAATTAATTAATATAATTAAAAGAAATTAAAGATTTTAACTTACTTAAATTATAATCGTATAGTAAAGGTATTGCTTTGCTTACAGTAAACATCCAACCAGGGTTATTATATTCTTTAGCATTATCGGCATAATAGTCTATTAAATATTTTAAAATTACTGTAGAATCTCCTCTTTTTTGACTTAAAATAGCAAGATGTAAATCTGACTTTGGTATTTCGGTCGTTGATCTATTATCTTCATCTGGCCATTTATATAATCTCGGTATATATATGTTACCATTTTTACTACCAATTTTCTTATTTAAAATATCGTTTATTAAACTTTCCTGATTACTTTTAATAAGATATTTCATAATTGGATATCTAATACTTGTTAATCTAAATATTCCATATCTTATAATATATTTTCGTACTAATCTTTGTGTACATTCAACCAAATATTTAATTTGATTGACATTGTCGAAATTAGCTTTGGAAAGTTTCTTTTCACCTAATACAAAAAGTGCTCGACATGCCCCTTCAAGAACATTTATATTATTTGGCCAATGTATCGTCTTTAATTTTGGTGGTTCAGAAGGTGTGGAAGAAGGTATAGAAACTTCTAACTTGAATTCTCGTTCTCCAATTTTCAATTCTTGAACATCTATCATTTTGTTCCGTGCCCAGATGTATTCTAACACTCGAACATGTTCTTGTTTTTCTATATTAGTACGACAATATTTTTTCCAAACTTGTATGGTGTTATGCGAAATAATTAGTTGAGTACTTTCAGTAGAATCCAAGTAAACTGATATTCGAAAATAATTTTTATCTAGATGCCATGGTTCAACATTAGCTATAATTATTCGATTTTCTTCTAATTTGGATGCATCAAATCTTTCACCATTTATATTATAAATTGCATGATAAATGGGATCCTTCATTTTAACATCAATTTCTGTTGTTGCCTTCGCTGAAGGATTTATAATTGAAGTCACAGCTGGGAGATCTAACACCGAAAAAATATCTCCACCATCTTTAACTGCAAACACGTTTCCATNTAGCTTTGGAAAGTTTCTTTTCACCTAATACAAAAAGTGCTCGACATGCCCCTTCAAGAACATTTATATTATTTGGCCAATGTATCGTCTTTAATTTTGGTGGTTCAGAAGGTGTGGAAGAAGGTATAGAAACTTCTAACTTGAATTCTCGTTCTCCAATTTTCAATTCTTGAACATCTATCATTTTGTTCCGTGCCCAGATGTATTCTAACACTCGAACATGTTCTTGTTTTTCTATATTAGTACGACAATATTTTTTCCAAACTTGTATGGTGTTATGCGAAATAATTAGTTGAGTACTTTCAGTAGAATCCAAGTAAACTGATATTCGAAAATAATTTTTATCTAGATGCCATGGTTCAACATTAGCTATAATTATTCGATTTTCTTCTAATTTGGATGCATCAAATCTTTCACCATTTATATTATAAATTGCATGATAAATGGGATCCTTCATTTTAACATCAATTTCTGTTGTTGCCTTCGCTGAAGGATTTATAATTGAAGTCACAGCTGGGAGATCTAACACCGAAAAAATATCTCCACCATCTTTAACTGCAAACACGTTTCCATAAGAATTCATTAATCCAAGTGTTACATCCATTTTTAGGGGTTCCTTAGTTTCGGAATTGTCAATTTGACGTACAGAATTTTCAAATGTGGTAAATAAATCCCATACTACAAAGATTTGATGATTCTTGGAAATTTCACCACGACGTCGATCTTCTTTTTCTTCAAGGACTATTAAAAGTTTGCTATCAGCATCCATAAAATTTATATCCGCAATTTTATAAATTCCTCTTTGACATTTGAATTGTTTTGTAGTTATTTCTAAACTATTTCCCATTAAGTATAACGTAATGCTGGTAGTTTCACAAAATGCTAAAATCTTTTCATTTTGAGAGATGGCAAAGATAGGAGAACCATGAATTATGTTGGGAGCTACCGAATATTCATGACGTTTAAATAACATCTCTAGATCACCAGTGATTAAACTATACATTTCAATAATTTGTTGTCGATTTTCAAAAGAATGTACCATAAAATGATTTTTAATAATACTCGTATGTAAGAGTTCTAATGAATCTTTCAAATCACGGGAAAGAAGATTTGAAAGTTGTTGAGGTAATTCGAATTGAATTCTTTTTTTTTTTTCAATAGTTTCTTTAATAATTCCCGAAGCATTAATTATAATTAAAGATTGATCACCATCACCACTATCAAGGAATCTTGTAATACCGCCTTCTAAAGAATTATGTATTTCTTTTCCATCTAGAGTAGAGATAACCTGGGTAAGGTATTTAACATTACAAGATTCTTCGTCGTTCTTGTTATTTATTTTATCACCGTCATTTTTATCATCAAGATGCGCTTCATCATGACGAAATTCACTTGCATCGAAACAAGAAAAAGCGATAAGACGTTCATCTACATTTACACGATTAGATATTGCAAAAGACCAATAAAGGTGCTTATCATAAATTCCGCTTTCAATTTCAAAAATCGGATTACTTAAATCACCAATATTGTATAACTTAAATTTGTGCGACTCTAATATTTAAAGATTTAATATTAAAAAAATTATTAAAGTTATTAAAAATTATTAAAGATAAAAAAAGAAATAATCGACATAATAATAATTAATAAAATGATTAATAATTAACTTTACCTGGACTAAAAGTAACAATTTGTTCACCGTCTGGACTTATCGCTATGCGACTACCAAAAAACAGAGAATCTTTTTCCGTGGAGCTTGTTGATGCCAAAGATATCTCGGGCGAACTTGAATAATGTTCTGTTGACATGTTTTGTGAACATGACAGTTCAATGGAAGTAAATTTATATTCACTTTATATAATATTTTTTTTTATAAAAGCATTTGTCGGGCTCTGGTATATGCGAATGAATGGTCTGATTTTTGGTCATTTAGATCTATGAAGTTTACTATTCTGGATACAAAACACATACATTCTAAAAATGGATGAGATGAATGAGCATTGAAATAATAAATGGTCTGGTCATCATTTCTTTTTCCGGAAATTTGCACTATATTTTCATAGTATGCATCGCATGCATAAAAACAGATAAAAACAATTTAATTAAAATTATATATTGCATTTAACAGCTAATAAAAATAAAATGTCTTTTTTTTTAAGTTTCAGCACAGCAAAGCCTTGCATTTGATTTTTTTACAATGAAATCTGGCACGCATAACTTACATGTATTGCTGCATGTATTGCTACGATAGATTCTCAGTACACAGTGCAATAAACGCCAAATATATATATGTGAAATTTAAATATAATACCTATCTATATCCATATTCCACTTATCGCAAAGAATTTATTGTATGATAATAGTGGGGTGATTAAAAGGCAGGCATTCCGATTGGCTAGAGATAAAAAATTTATTTTATTAATCATTCTTACACTCGAGCAATAAATATTAAAAAAGTAATAATGTATATTTGAATTAAACAACTTATATGATAAAATATATATTGATGTTGTTTTCTTCTGATTGCGTGATTTTTAATTAATATTTAATATTGGACTTCCTTCAATTTATATTTTTTATCAGCTAACATTATTCAGCAGAAACCCCAGTTAGGCAAGATAATGTCAGCAAAATCAATACAAAAAGTTGCACGTGTAATTATTGAAATATTCTCACAGATTCACATCCCAAATATTTAATTCGTCATTTCGTGTTATATGAATTCTTTAAGAAAATGAACTTAATGATAGATTATAAAATACAAACATGTATCAATTATTATTAGAATACCTTCATTAATTCATAAATTATTTTAGATATCAAAAAGTGCAGACTTTTATCGCTAAAGCATCAAATATTTTATTAGAGAATTAAATTAGTTGTCGTGATTCTTGAGCATTATTGAATCACGAAACATAATTCTTGTAATAAAAGTTATTTTAATTCCATGCAACTAAATCAAGTTGAACCAAGACTTAGCTTTTATATATATAATTAGAATAAATAATGAACCAACGGATCTTGATATGTCAAATTTATTTTCACCGTTTCCTGGAAGAATTGGGCTTTCTATTTAATGATAAAATAGACCACTTTTGTATTTCTTTATTTGATATTACTTTACTTTAAAACAAAAAAAATAAAGGCTAGTATTTATCGTTATTGGAAAGCATAAAAATATATTAAATTTCAACATTGAACCCTTTCAATCACTCAGAAATCTTATCTATAATTAAACAAGAGTTAAGGATCAGAGGAACTTTATTAGCTTGAATTTTTAGGGTTCAAATATTTTACATGCATTTAATAATAATAAATTCAGTTCATTTCCGGAAAATCAAGTTTCATTATTTGGTCGTTGTTATTTATTGAATTATATTTCACCTAGATGTACTGAAATTTAATTGCTAATAAAGCTTTAATATTTCATGTTTAATTAATAAAAAAAGCTGCATATACTGTTTCTTGGAACAATCAGTACGAGAATTCATATAAATTAATTTGTAAAATTATTTATTTTATTATAGGTTTCTTTAAAAAAGATCTTGTTTATTTTAATTAAGGTACCTTACATTAATGTATGATTGTTGAATTAATAATGTGCGTGTGAAAGGATTAGTTATTCTCAGAATTATATTTTGAAATTTAAATAATTGTCATAATAAAAAAATAGTTTGATACAATAAATATTAATACAAATTGAAATTTAAATTATATAATCAAAAAAAATAGTCTGATGCAATAAATATTAATACAATTTGAAATTTAAATTATATAATCAAAAAAAATAGTCTGATGCAATAAATATTAATACAATTTGAAATTTAAATTATATAATCAAAAAAAAAAAAAATAGTTTGATGCAATAAATATTAATACGATTTGAATTAAAATAGTAAAATTTACATTGTGTGTTCGATTTTTATACTCATTGAAATTTNTCTATAATTAAACAAGAGTTAAGGATCAGAGGAACTTTATTAGCTTGAATTTTTAGGGTTCAAATATTTTACATGCATTTAATAATAATAAATTCAGTTCATTTCCGGAAAATCAAGTTTCATTATTTGGTCGTTGTTATTTATTGAATTATATTTCACCTAGATGTACTGAAATTTAATTGCTAATAAAGCTTTAATATTTCATGTTTAATTAATAAAAAAAGCTGCATATACTGTTTCTTGGAACAATCAGTACGAGAATTCATATAAATTAATTTGTAAAATTATTTATTTTATTATAGGTTTCTTTAAAAAAGATCTTGTTTATTTTAATTAAGGTACCTTACATTAATGTATGATTGTTGAATTAATAATGTGCGTGTGAAAGGATTAGTTATTCTCAGAATTATATTTTGAAATTTAAATAATTGTCATAATAAAAAAATAGTTTGATACAATAAATATTAATACAAATTGAAATTTAAATTATATAATCAAAAAAAAAAAAAATAGTTTGATGCAATAAATATTAATACGATTTGAATTAAAATAGTAAAATTTACATTGTGTGTTCGATTTTTATACTCATTGAAATTTATTTATATTTTGATACATTCTTTATTTATTATAATCGATGTTTCACATTTTCATTTAATTTAAAGGGAGTATAAGAAGATTCAAGTGAAGAAGCCAAATTAAGTAGAATTAAAAACAAAAGAAGCTATTTAGGGACCTCCACAGAAATATGTCAATTCATCCGATTCTGAGATTTTATGATTATTGCTTGCAAAATTTCGTCTTAAGTTATTAAGCCATTTTTGAAAAATCCGAATTTTTCTGCAATGGTCGGTAAAAGTTAATGTGTGATTGGCGTATCGCTGTGGTGGTCCCATTTATCGTTCCACATTAAATGGAACATTGTTTTGGAAGAGTTAATCTTTGGAAATTTTGGATCATTTATTTTATTAATTCATTAAATCATATTTTCAATATGCAATACTAAAATTACAAAATTGAATTAATTTCATTATTATCAATATATTAATGTGGAGAAAGTGATTCTTAATTAAATTAACGTAATAAATTAAATTAAAGTGAAAATATTAAAGTGAAAATTTAAATCCATGAACGATTATTTGATTTATAGTACTTACAGTAATTCCATATACATATAGGTCTTTCCCTCCTAAATAAACATTTTGCATATTGTCGCGGTCTGTGCAGAACAATATGAAAGTCACGTCAATCAGTCTCATCAACTAACACACTTTTCCTTGTGCGCAATATCACGAATCACAGTAAGATCAGGTTATTAGTCGATCAAAACCTGCTTACTAACAATCAAAAGCAATGCAATTACGTGTAATATCTGAAGGTACGATGAGTAAGTGGAGTAAAAGTATCCTCTACTAACTACTTCGTACACCGCCGAAACTTGATAGACTTTTGAAGTAACTTACAAAGAAATAAAAGTAGTTTATTAAAAGATTTATTGCAAAAGTATAACAATAGAGATATATTAATGCTTTGGCGTATCTTATCCCTATTGCTATACGAAATTATTTATTATTAAAATTAATTATCGCAAAGAAAATTATTTATTATTGTTATTATTATTAATTACAAAATTATTTATTACTATTTAAAAAAAAAATTATTTCGAAACTATTTATAATAACTAGGATTATTAGGAGATCATTAAATTTTAAATAAATGATAAAAAAAATGTCTTCGCGAGAAGAGAATCTCTTGTTCTTCCCAACCGCAGCTATTTTATAATTTTTCCTCTTGTTTACCTTCATCCTTCTATACTCATTAAAAGCATCGATATATTTGTTCAAATATTAAAGAACATAAATCATTTGAATTATTAATTATTTCATTTTATGCACTAAACCACCTATAAGATGTTAAACATAGTAATGTGTAATAATTAATTAATATAAACAAGAAGGGTTTGTGAGAAAATTATCTCCATTTTGCGAAAAAGTAAATTATGCTGAAGTATCATCTGATACTAAATTAGTTGTCATGATTCATGAATATTATTGAATCACGGAACACAATTTTTTGTAACAAAATAGTTATTTTAATTCATGCAAGTTAATCAAGTTGAACCATATAGTTATTTTACAATATATAATTGAATAAATAATACTAGTTATAACTAACTGATCTTGATAAGTCAAATCTATTCTCACCAAGTACTGGAAGAAATGTGCTTAGTATTCAATGATAAATTAGTTCACTTTTGAATTAAGGTAGATTCTAAAAAAGCTTGTTTACATTTCTGACCATTTATTGAAAATTCTTCTTTATTTGATATTAAAAAATAGCTAGTGTTTATCGTTACGTTATTAGAAAGTGTAATAATTTTTAATTATTTTTAGCTCTTTATGAATATTACTTAATCAGTGTTTTATCTTCCTTCATCTTATATCTAAATTTCGATCTTCATTAAATAAATTTTATAGCAGCTGTAGATTTTGGCACGCATAGATAAATTGCGCAACTTAAGTACAAAATTTTATTGAAATTCATAATAATATCTAATTTTATGTACTCATTTCCCAAGAATCATCAATCATCATGTTTATGGTAGAGTTTGGCAACATTAACTGTCTACTCAAAGTTAACCAGTTAACTGCCTTGACCGTAATTATTTGATTAAATTTTTCTTATATGATTAATAACTGGTTAACTATTTAAATTTACCAATTAAAATGTGTAACTATAAAAACCAGTTAACTGGTTAAAGATATTAATTTTTAATTACCTACAATACAGTATCTACAGGCAGAAAATTCATGGCAATAGCGAAATATGCAAAAAAAAAATAATACTTTTTAAACCACAATGGAAAATTTATAGTAAATAATTATTAGAAAATTACAAGCTATGAACAAATATTAAGTTTTATGTAATATTTTCCTTATTGCGATTATCAATTATTAGGATAGTTTATTGCATATTTATTATTTATGTTTGATATTAAAAAAATAATTTAAGAATATATATTTTTTCTTTAAGTAGTATTTAAAAGCGAATTCTTAAATATTAAAAAAAAAGTAATAGCAACAAATTCTTTTTCAGATTTTCATTAGAAGGTCAAATGGTTGCATCAATAAAATAAAATTTTATATAAAATTCAATTTCCGTAAAGAAAACCGTTTCCTTTTTGGTGAATTGTGAAACAAAAATTCCTATTTGGGATTATTTAGGTTACTTAAAGTTTGCAAAATGGTTTTTAGGTTTTGGTCTAATTCATCAAATCTTGTCTTAAATTTATTTTCCAGATTATTTAATCTCTCTTGCATTGATGATTGATCGTCAACTTTTAACGGAAAAATATCTTCATCAATAAATGAAATTTTATCCAAGGTACTTGAAGAACCTTCATTTTGATATTTTTTTGAATTATCTAAAATTTATAATAAATTTTAAATTAAATTTACAATAAACTTGATTTACGTTAAGATGGAACACGTTTTTGGGAGGGAATTCACATGCAAATTCTTATCAGTTATCACCTTCATTGTCATCGTCATTGTCATAATAATCAAAATCTGTCAATTCAGCATCCATATGACGTAATTCTTGATTCTCATCCTTTTTAGTCTCCTTAAGCCAGGTATTAATCACGCCAGGATCAGGAATATAATAAATGTATTTAGGGTCATCTTTTTTAGTAAAAGGTTTTTCTAAAGCTTCATATTCAGCGGTAAGATCGGCACGATATTTATAGGCTGCTGTACGACCTGCTTTATTTGCTTTATCAAACGCACCGCTGTGGAATTAAGAGAAATCAAGAAAATTAAGTAATAATCCAAAAATTTTACAACTACAGAACTTTTATAATGCACGCTTTATTAAAAATAATATATAGTGCTTACTTCGTAAATGCGATCAATATATTTTGGAAAATTAACACTAATATTATACTTCCCAATACACTCAATGCATCTACAGCAGGATAATCCCATTGATCTAATTGATCCCATCGTCCATTAGTCCAAAAGAATACAGCTTCTACTAATGATATGAAATGTGAGTAATAATTATCGAGTCGGGAAGATTTATCAACATCCTGATAAATTGTTATATTTGAGTATAAGTCTGAATTCGAAGTGTCTTGAATTTTATAAGTTGGATATGATAAGCTTGAATCATCCAGATTAATAAGAGTGAACCTGGAGATTATCATAATAAAATAATAAAATACAATAAAATGTAATAAAATAAATAAGTAATGTTTAAAATAATGAAAAAAAAATCCATTATAATTATTATAATTACATAGCGTGACCAAATGAAAGTATGCCAATCAACATGAATAAAAGGAATGGCCAAATAGTAGTTGAAATACTATAAATGATATAGATATAACGTCCTGGTGTTTCAAAATATCTCAATAGTAATATCTATAAATAAATAGAATAGAGAATAAATAATAATTATGAAGATAATAAAAATAATAATAAAATACAAAAAAATTTACTTCATCCAGAAAGAGAGAAAAAGAGAGAAAAGAAGTCAAAAAAAAAAGATTTACCAATTCAAACCACAAAACTAAAATTGTAAACGCTAAAACAGAGTTAAATAGAAAAGTATGTCCATGATGACATAAAATAAACGCTATATCTGCTAACGGTAATAATAACTTATTAATTGCATAATCTCTGTTGTAGTTAAATACCATCCAGTATATAAATATACAAAGAAGAAAGTTGTTAATATTATATTTGAGTCTTTTTTAAATAAATTGACAATATTTAATTCTCCCTTAAATGAATATGAAATCATTGTTATAGTACACGAAATAATATATAATAAATATAAAATGAGATGACGAATAAAATATCGATGGGTATCTGGCCATTTAAAATCTAAGACTGCCATAATTGCAGGCGTCCGATAGATTTCATCGTCTTTCTCTTCATGTATAACACGTAGGAAAGGACTCATATATTCAGGATCTTTAATAACTTTTCTACGTGGCCACCAAAATACTCGAAAAAGAAACCAAAAATATTTTGAATAATTTTCACTATTATCTTCAAGACCATTGGGTCCAAGATCTTTGGAGTTGGGGTATACCGTAAAATCAGATAATGGGACTACATAAACTTTACGAGAAGATTCTTTATTTTTTTTTAAATCCAACAGGGTCTTTAAATTTTCAATAATCCTATTATAATATTTTGAAATCATTTTTTTTAAAAAAAATAGGCAATTAGTAAAAGAAAAAAATGACCTAAATTCCTTTATATTAATAATCAAAATTACCTTGTAAATCGGTCTTCTAAGCAAAACCACGGGTTTTTTAAAAACCATAGAGTATTACGGGACTTTGATGCAAGACGCGGATTTGCTGCCAAAGAACGTATCACAGCTGCACTATTTCCTTTCCTTTGATCATAAGAATTAATATGTAATGGTGGAGTGTAAGCTTCAGTAATTCCAAAACATGGTTTTTTAAATAAATATTGAACAAATTCCCCTTTTGAAAATTAAAAAGAAGTTTAATTCAATTTGAAAGTGATTAATTGATTAATATAATTAAAAGAAATTAAAGATTTTAACTTACTTAAATTATAATCGTATAGTAAAGGTATTGCTTTGCTTACAGTAAACTTTTTTTTTTTTTTTTTAACCAACGGAGCCTCACTCCAAGACGTTTATTAAGTGAGGTAAAAATATATACATTTTTAGAACAAATAAATACATAGAGGAGTTTGCTAAAACTAAATTAAATTAATTTACGGCACGGCCCATCGTTGCCCAGTAAACCTGGGAAACTGATTAGCCAAAGCCCTGTCAGTTAGTTTTATAAAAACGCGAAGTCCCTTTTATGCTAATTCCACTTAATATTTTTGCATATAGCCAATGTTTTGCATAATGAACAGCTGTGTTAAATGAATTTCTCTTTTCCCCAGATCCATAATCCATATCATAGTTGCATATTTGCAAATTTTTTGTTTGCTGCTGTTGATCATAAATTACATCATCATAAACTCTCATATCTATAGATTCATCTATCATAGTTGAAGTATTGTTGGGTTTTTTCCTTCCCAGTTTTGTGTCTTTTGCTTTGATATTCTGACTTCTTTCCCATATTAGAAACTTTTCACAGCGATATTTCCATAGTTGAAATAAAAGGAGTTTAAGTTTATACATACTTCTAAGGACTACCAGTTTTCCATCTTTGGAGTTACCCATTATTTCCTTGAAAAGTAATACCAGTGAGTTAGGAATTAATCCTGCAATAATATCAAGAAAGCATATTTGGTCAAATTCCATTAGGTGTTGGTTGCGGAGGTCAAAGTCATTTGTGTATATATCCAACTTCTTTTTTAGAGACTCTAGATTTAACTTTAGTTGGAGAATATTTGCAGCCTCATGGATAAGAATTTTTTTGAATTTTTCTTTAAGCTCTTCTAGTGGATTTATACCTGTTTGTGATGAACATGTGAAAATATGAATATTATTTTCTATTTCTATGCTTTGCTTACAGTAAACATCCAACCAGGGTTATTATATTCTTTAGCATTATCGGCATAATAGTCTATTAAATATTTTAAAATTACTGTAGAATCTCCTCTTTTTTGACTTAAAATAGCATGATGTAAATCTGACTTTGGTATTTCGGTCGTTGATCTATTATCTTCATCTGCCCATTTATATAATCTCGGTATATATATGTTACCATTTTTACTACCGATTTTCTTATTTAAAATATCGTTTATTAAACTTTCTTGATTACTTTTAATAAGATATTTCATAATTGGATATCTAATACTTGTTAATCTAAATATTCCATATCTTGTGATATATTTTCGTACTAATCTTTGTGTACATTCAACCAAATATTTAATTTGATTGACATTGTCGAAATTAGCTTTGGAAAGTTTCTTTTCTCCTAATACAAAAAGTGTTCGGCATGCCCCTTCAAGAACATTTATATTATTTGGCCAATGTATCGTCTTAAATTTTTGTGGTTTAGAAGGTGTGGAAGAAGGTATAGAAACTTCTAACTTGAATTCTCGTTCTCCAATTTTCAATTCTTGAACATCTATCATTTTGTTCCGTGCCCAGATGTATTCTAACACTCGAACATGTTCTTCTTGTTTTTCTATATTAGTACGACAATATTTTTTCCAAACTTGTATGGTGTTATGCGAAATAATTAGTTGAGTACTTTCAGTAGAATCCAAGTAAACTGATATTCGAAAATAATTTTTACCTAAATGCCATGGTTCAACATTAGTTATAATTATTCGATTTTCTTCTAATTTGGATGCATCAAATCTTTCACCATTTATATTATAAATTGCATGATAAACGTGATCCCTCAATTTCGGTTGCTGCCTTCGCTGAAGGATTTATAATTGAAGTCATATCTTGGAGATCTAACACCGAAAAAATATCTCCACCATCTTTAACAGCAAACACGTTTCCATAAGAATTCATTAATCCAAGTGTTACATCCATTTTTAAGGGTTTGTTAGTTTCAGAAAGTGTGTGTGTGTCGATTTGACGTATTGAATTTTCAAATGTGGTAAATAAATCCCATACTACAAAGACTTGATGATTCTTGGAAATTTCACCACGACGTCGATCTTCTTTTTCTTCAAGGACTATTAAAAGTTTGCTATCAGCATCCATAAAATTTATATCCGCAATTTTGTAAATTCCTCTTTGACATTTGAATTGTTTTGTAGTTATTTCTAAACTATTTTCCATAGAGTATAATGTAATGCTGGTAGTCTCACAAAATGCTAAAATCTTTTCGTTTTGAGAGATGGCAAAGATAGGGATTCATGACGTTTAAATAATATCTCTAGATCACCAGTGATTAAACTATACATTTCAATGATTTGTTGTCGATTTTCAAAAGAATGTACCATAAAATGATTTTTAATAATACTCGTATGTAAGAGTTCTAATGAATCTTTCAAATCACGGGAAAGAAGATTTGAAAGTTGTTGAGGTAATTCGAATTGAATCCTTTTTTCTTTTTTAATAGTTTCTTTAATAATTCCCGAAGCATTAATTATAATTAAAGATTGATCACCATCACCACTATCAAGGAATCTTGTAATACCGCCTTCTAAAGAATTATGTATTTCTTTTCCATCTAGAGTAGAGATAACCTGGGTAAGGTATTTAACACTATTAGATTCTAAGTCTCTTTCGTCAGTACCACCAGAGTCAAAGCTATTTTTGGCATCACAATGACGAAATTCTCTTGCATCAAAACGAGAAAAAGCGATAAAACTTTCATTTTCATTAACACAATTAGATATTGCAAAAGACCAAAAAAGATGCTTATCATTAACTCTACATTTGAATCTAGAAATCGGATTACTTAAATTATTGATATCATATAACTTAAATTCGTGCGATTCTATTTTTTAATTATTTATTTATGAATTATTAAGGATTTAATATTAAAAAAAAAATATTAAAAAAATAATTTGCATAATGATAATTAATAAATGATTAATAATATTAATAATAATTAACTTTACCTGGACTAAAAGTAACAATTTTTTTACCGTCTGGACTTATCGCTATACGACTACCGAAAACTGCGAATCATTCTTTGTGGAGCTTGTTGGCGACAAAACTTCCTCGGATGAACTTGAACAATGTTCTGCTAACATGTTTTGCGAATATTACAGTTCAATGGAAGTAAATTTATATTCACATTATATAAGATTTTTTTTTTATACAAGCACTTGTTGGCTCTAATATATACGGACCAACGGTCCGATTTTTACGTCATTCAAATTTACAATTCTGGTTTTGTAAGATATATTTACCCTTACGTTCTAAAAATCATTCAAGGAAATGAATGCCTATTGAAAAATAAAATGTTCTGATTATGCAAAATTTGGTCATTTTATGAAAATATAATGTTCAAATTTCCGGATAAAGAAACAATGAATTGCATGCATAAAAAATACATTAATTTTAGGGTTCATTTAAATGCATAATATCAAATAAATCTTTTTTTTTAAAGTTTTAGCACAGCAAAGCTAGCATGCACATGCATAATTTACATGCTTTGCTACATGAAATACGATATATCTTCAGTTCACAGTAAATGAAATATGTAATAAACGCAGTACGAAAATATGTGTAATACCTGTTTATATCTATATTCTACTAATTATCCAAGGATTTAATACTCTATTGATAAGAAAGCTTTCAGATTGGCTAGAGATAAAAAAAAGTTTTTTTACAGCTATTGTAGGCACTTTTACACATAACACTGTATATATCTGTCATGGACCCGTCATGTTATGGCAACTACCATTGACTATGATAAAAAAATATATATACGACTAGCCAAAAATAATAGTCATTATATAAACTATTGTCTACCTTTTTAAATCGTAATTGCTGTCCTTGATGGCACGGGTCACTAGTTTAATGAAACGAAGATAAGATGTACCATATATTTATTACTTTAATTTATTTTATTTATTATTCTTTTCATTATTTTTTTAAGTAAACTTTGAAACAAAAATAAGCAAGTGTTAGTCAAGTCAAGTCAGAATGTTTATTTATTCTTTTCTTGATTCATTATTTATTACGAATCTTTAATGTATATCGATTTTTTTTTAAAAAAAAATAGCAATTTAAAACGTAATATAATAAACTTAATGATAACAATAGACTTCCTTTAACTGATATTTTTTATTAACTAATATCATTCATAGTAGCTAAGATAAAGTCAGCAAAAATGCAGTGATGTTCAAAATGTGCTTCCAATGAAATTTTATTGGAATTGGAAGTTCCATTGGAAGTTCCATTGGAAGAATTGGAAGTTCCAATGTCTCACATGCATTGAAATCTTCCAATTAAATACTTTGGCTATTGTATATAATAACTAAAATTTCAATATTTCCAATACTTTTAATATGATCTTTTAAATGAATATGAATATTTGATAATTGATAAAAAAGTAAATAGGAAATTAAAAATTTGTTTAATTCTTTTTTAATACTCTGGAATACTTAAATACAATATACAAATACAATGTCAAACTAATAAAATTTAATAAATTATATCATATTGATAAAATTTAATAAATTTTTATAATATTTATGTCATGTGTCTTATAATAAATATCTTCCAATGAAAATTTATTGGAATTGGAAGCCTATTGGAAGGATTAGAATTGGAAGTCCAATAGTGCTTCCAACTTCCAGAGAACATCACTGTATAAATGTTGCACATAAATATTTATAGATTTAAATCCTAAATTTTTAATTCATCATTTCATGCTATATTATAAAAAAAATATATCATTAATTCTCAAATTATTTTATATATTGTGGCAGTAATCAATCGAAGGATAATAAATTGTGGCACCAAGATGATAATTTGTGTAGCCATCCAAAATGTTATGCCAAAGCAAAGGATGAAGGATGAAGCACAGAGGATGAAGGATGGCGCAAAAAGATGAAGGATGTAGTACAAAGAATGAAGGATAAAATGTAAACAAAAGAGAAAGTATAAATATGACTGTTGTTGAGAGTAGGAACAACACGAATTACAGATTCAAGAATAAGATTTCGATAGTAATTTAAAAATTAATAATTTTAGATAGAAAGTAAACTTCNATTCATTAATCCAAGTGTTACATCCATTTTTAAGGGTTTGTTAGTTTCAGAAAGTGTGTGTGTGTCGATTTGACGTATTGAATTTTCAAATGTGGTAAATAAATCCCATACTACAAAGACTTGATGATTCTTGGAAATTTCACCACGACGTCGATCTTCTTTTTCTTCAAGGACTATTAAAAGTTTGCTATCAGCATCCATAAAATTTATATCCGCAATTTTGTAAATTCCTCTTTGACATTTGAATTGTTTTGTAGTTATTTCTAAACTATTTTCCATAGAGTATAATGTAATGCTGGTAGTCTCACAAAATGCTAAAATCTTTTCGTTTTGAGAGATGGCAAAGATAGGGATTCATGACGTTTAAATAATATCTCTAGATCACCAGTGATTAAACTATACATTTCAATGATTTGTTGTCGATTTTCAAAAGAATGTACCATAAAATGATTTTTAATAATACTCGTATGTAAGAGTTCTAATGAATCTTTCAAATCACGGGAAAGAAGATTTGAAAGTTGTTGAGGTAATTCGAATTGAATCCTTTTTTCTTTTTTAATAGTTTCTTTAATAATTCCCGAAGCATTAATTATAATTAAAGATTGATCACCATCACCACTATCAAGGAATCTTGTAATACCGCCTTCTAAAGAATTATGTATTTCTTTTCCATCTAGAGTAGAGATAACCTGGGTAAGGTATTTAACACTATTAGATTCTAAGTCTCTTTCGTCAGTACCACCAGAGTCAAAGCTATTTTTGGCATCACAATGACGAAATTCTCTTGCATCAAAACGAGAAAAAGCGATAAAACTTTCATTTTCATTAACACAATTAGATATTGCAAAAGACCAAAAAAGATGCTTATCATTAACTCTACATTTGAATCTAGAAATCGGATTACTTAAATTATTGATATCATATAACTTAAATTCGTGCGATTCTATTTTTTAATTATTTATTTATGAATTATTAAGGATTTAATATTAAAAAAAAAATATTAAAAAAATAATTTGCATAATGATAATTAATAAATGATTAATAATATTAATAATAATTAACTTTACCTGGACTAAAAGTAACAATTTGTTTACCGTCTGGACTTATCGCTATGTCAATACCGAAAAACGGAGGATCTTTCTCTGTGGAGCTTATTGATGATAAAGTTTGCTTTGATGAACTTGAATAATGTCCTATTGACATGTTCCGTGAACATGACGATCCAATGGAAGTAAATTTATATTCATTTTATATAATATTTTTTTATACAAGCATTTGTTGGGATCTGAAATATACGAATAAATGGTCTGATTTTGCATCATTTAAATTTATATTAAATTTACTATTCTGGTTTTTGTAAGATATAACATTATTATTTATTTACAAAACACATCCATTCTAAAAATGTAAGCAGAGGAAATGAATGACCCATTGAAAAAAATAAATGGTCATTATTTCTTTTTCCAGAAATTTGTACAATATATTTTCATAGTGTGCATGCATTAAATTTTGGGTTTGAAAATTTAAATGTAATAACGGATAAAAACAATTAAATTACAATTATACTTTTAATAGATATTTCATTTAACGGCTAATAAAAATAACAAACAAATCATTTTTTTTTAATAAAGTCTGGCATGCATAAATAACATTAAATATTTAGTACACAGTAAATATCTGTATTACGTTCGTGCGTGCAACAAATATTTATTAGTTCGAGCAATCGGGACCTAAAAATTAGAGGTATTATTTAAATAGTTCACTTGATTATGTAATATTGCACTTATTATGTATTTCTTGAGTTCATCAATTATTGAATTAGGGTAGCTGCGCATTATGCAATTCTGCGCAGGACCAGTACGATCTCCACTTGTATACTATTTCATTGGGAGCTTTTTGATACTTCAATTAGTGTATTCTTAAATATGATTGATACTAGTGATGTGTTTTACAATTATTTTTAATATTAAAAGTAAAAAAAAGAATTTATAAATTGATTAACATTTGATAAATGATAAATTATTATGAAATAAATGTGACATTTACATATAAACATTTTTGAGCCAAATTTTATTCATTTAATGAAATTAATAAACATTTGTACTAAGAAAATAATTGTATATCTAATAAAAAAGGAATAAATGAATGATACACATTTAAAAGATTTATTTCTCATTATTTTTATTATTGATATTTTTAAATATCTCAGTTTGTTTTCTTGTATTATACACCTTTTTACGATTATATTCTTTTTTTTCATTTTGGTTAATAACATTTTTTCCTGGTTCACTGCTTTTACCCATATATTTCTTATTTTGTTCAACATCTTCAACAATATAAGAATCAATATTCTCACAAATTTTATTTTTCATTTTTTCAGTTATGTTTATCATTTTATTTTGACTAATGATATTTTCTCCTAAATCGTTATCTTTGTCTGTATATTTTTTATTGTATTCAATTATATGTTCACCTTCGTGAATTATACTTTCCATCTTTTCACTATTATGCACTGGTTGAATGAACAAAAATCGGAATCCTATTGATGGCGGAAATATGCATAAATTGGACATCCTATTTGTAAAAATTCATAAATCAGAAATTCCTATTTATAAATCAGAAAAAATCAACTGCCTATACTTAATAAATCTTAGCAAATTTAGCCATCAATCGGAATCCTATTCATGATAAAACCGTCCTATTTTTTTCCATTTGACCAGTGATGTTTATTTTTTTCATTTTGATTAATAGCATTTTCTTCTAATTCATCATCTTCATCCACATATTCTTTATTGTATTCGAACATATAACTATTTTCGACAATATCAGAATCAACATGTTTACGAGTTTCATTTTTCAATTTTACACGTTTAGATGAATGAAAATCAAGAGGTAAAGAATTTACAACTGATTGTTCCATTTTCTTATCATTATTGTGATCATCAACTGTAGATACTTTGGATGAACTATCACTAATACCTTGGTGAGCAATAAGAAGTGTTGATTGAACTGATTTAGGTGTCTCTGATGCAGATTGAGAAGAACTGTAAACCTCTTTTTTATTGGTAGAAACATCCATGTAAGAAGTTTCTATGGCATATACATATAAATCTTTTTGTATGACTTCCATCTGTCTTGTAACAAAAAGTAATGAATGGTGATGTCTAAACTTAGGATCACAAAGTTGTAATAAATGTTTAATATATTATTTAAATGAAATATGTTGTTTGCGAAAACTATCTTCATGACCACCAATTCCATAAGAAAATAAAGTTGGAAATGTAGCAGGTAAAAATGTTGGGTCTGTATATTTATTTTTAGGTATATTTGAATGTGGCATTAAAATAGCATAAGAAGAATCAACTTGTTTATTACCAATTAATTCTTAAGTCATCTTTTCAAGTAATTTCAGAGTACATTTCTGTTCAGAAACAAGAGTATTATTAATATATGTTATACCTGAACTTCTCAATTCAGTTAAACCACCAATAGAGTTATATAACTTAGTTGTATCTTTATTATTATTTAACTCTTCATCATATATATCACTTGAATCATTATTTATATTATCTTCATCAATAGGATCTGTTACATATCCAGTATAATGTTCAACTTTCTTGGAATTAATATTAATTAACACAGTTGTTACTAATAAAGCAACTGGCACTTCATTTTCTGGTAAAGATTCTAATGTTGTTTTATTGAATCTAACATTTTTATACAATATATTATGAACTATTAACCACTGGTCGAATAAACAAAAATCAGAATCTTATTGATGGCGGAAATATGCATAAATCGAACATCCTATTTGTGAAAATTCATAAATCGGAAATTCCTATTTATAAATCGGAAAAAATCGACTGCCTATATTTAATAAATCTTAGCAAATTTAGCCATCAATCGGAATCCTATTCATGATAAAACTGTTCTATTTTTTTCCATTCGACCAGTGAACTATTCTAAAGCAGAAGCAATTTTATTTCTTCTCACATACAACACCTTTTTTAATTGTTCTTCTGATGGTCGTCCTTGTCCAATAAATATGACTTTTAAATAATCACACAATCGATATATAGGCAAGGGTAAGACCGTAGAAAGTGAGGTTGGTTCTTGTAAAAATGTAATTACGTGACCCTTTAGCTTGTGGTGTGTATATTTTTGATCAGTAAGTTGAATAATATTTATACAAATGTAACCTGTAGATATCAAAAGTTGTTCTGGTATTGTTAGTCCCTGAAAACATTGTGGAGTTGCTCCAATCCACATATTTGCTAGCCTTTATCTAATGATTGTTTACAATCACTACATACCCGAATATCAAAAAGATTTTCATCTCTATTACTTATATTATTATTAACAAACCCATTTCTATCTAACAAAACTTTACGATTGCTTCCATCCATACATGGATGTTTGTATACAAAGTCATTTTCTAAAAATGACTTTTCAACAATATATTTACTAGCTTCAAGTAATAATAAATGTATTTCTTGCATCGAAATAATACTCAAATGTTCACATGGATACAAACCAGAACAAACTGTACAACATAGCTCCCTAAGTGAATCACATTTAATGCTTTCACGAAATTCTGCCAAAGCATCATTTGCAACTGTTTTATTAATTGGCTGTGGCCAATTTGCATAGCGTTCTCTTGATAAATCAAATTCATTATTTAATTCTAAAATACACAGTGGAACATGTGCATCAATTGCTTGGGTATCTTTTTCAATACAAAGTTTTCTCTTCTTAGTACATTGACTTTCATGCCATTTACATTGTTGCATTCATTCATGTTGACAGTAACCAGCATGTGCTCGTCTAGTAGCTTTCTGTTGTTTACGTTTCAATCTATAATCATCCATAGTAAATATACAATTACAATTTTAAAAATGATAGTTCCGTAGTTATTTTATTATAGCCAACAGCTACTAAAGTTATTACAGGTCAGTTAGCAACAAAAGGTGAAGCAAAGTGGTCAAAAAATTGTCACAGTGACATATTTTGTAAATCACAAAAGATTCCTTTTCGTTGTTATTATCCAAATGACTACCTATCTCTAGACCACCACAAAATAATAGCTAAATTTCTTAGTCACAAATATAATTTTTATTTTAATTTAAACTTTACATCCAATTATAGGTAGCTCAAATACAAAGTCACTATAATCAAAAATATCTAGTTATTTAAAAAAATAAAACCGGTTTTACCGATTTCATTAATTATTGTTTATTGTTTGTTATTGTTTATTATTTTTAAAGTAAATAATTATCACAGGGTAAATTGTTTTTCTTAAAATTAGGAGATTACTCTTATACGTACGAGACAAAATTACAAACACAATGTTCAAAAGGAATAGTGTAATGCTTATCGTGCAATGGCCAAATTAGTCAGATGTTTCCGTTTAATCATAGTTAATATAAAAATAAATAATAAATAATAAGCCCGAGTGTCATTATTATCATAACATAAATAAAAATTTTTTTTTAATTTTTTTTCCATTTATTTTTATTTTTTTCTTTGGTCAAAAATCAACAGAATCACGAGATAAACGTGCACAAAAATCATCATAATTAAGCGTGAGAAAATAAATTCGTGCAACGGTCAAATCAGCCAAGTGTCACAGTTTAAATGTTGACAATATAAAAAAAAAAGTTTTTTACTTTTGTGCAGAAGCACATATAAATTATTATATTACCATCATAAAGTTTACGGATATTAAGAAATATTTAAAAAAAATTCAAATTCGATGCACAAATTCAAAGAGTTACAAAAAAATTTTTCCGAATAAATTAATTTTTTATAAGATCGCATAATATTAATATAAATACTTGCTCATTATCAAACTTTCCCACGATCCAATATAAGAATGAATTAATTAATAACATAAGACTAACTAATCAAGGAATAAATAATTTTAATTTAAAAATAAATTATAAATTTGATCGCCAACAATAAATAATAAAATTGTATATTAATAATCGGGTTATCAGCAAAAATAAAATTATACTAGTGCGATGGGTGGCACTTCGTGCCACCCATCTTATCTTATTTAAGATTTTGTAAAACCCGAAATGATCAGTAAAGTATTTTAGTTTAGGAATGTAATAGTTGCATAAACCGGTTTCTGAGTTGAACTTGGTTAAATATTTTTCTGACCTTTTTTTTAGAACAGCGAACGATCCAAGTGAGGTCCTATTGATTAAAGTTTCCGGATGATTAATGAAGTTAATTCGAAAGGTATTTTAACAGCGGAAAGTAGTCCTCAGCATAATAGGATTTTTCCAAATCAAAGGATTTACAGAAAGTTTAATAAAATGAAATGTAATCTACTTCCTTTTTTAGTTTATTTAGAAGAGGGATAATTTAAGGGGGTGGTCATGGACAAAATAAACTTGTTATATTTGTGGGC
>PQFF01000130.1:725219-744839 GCA_003547095.1 Diversispora epigaea
GAAAAGAATAGTAACAGTAAAAATATTTTGGTTTGTGATTTTGTTACATATAAAAGAATTAGTTGAATTGTTTGGAATTTTACATTTTGTAGTTTGTGTATTTTTGTATATAGATATATATATACAGATTTATATACGTTGAGTTTTAATCTTGTAAAAAATAAGTTTGTTCGATGCCGTGTTATGCCGATACGATCGTGAGGATTAAATACGTGAAGCAACATGTGAAAGCGGATTCAGGTTTTTCGACGGTGTGGGCTCTTGGTGCATATCCCGTTGAACGTGAGGATTATGAGATTGAATTAGTTTTATTTGTGCCTGTTGATTCAAATGATAGAGATTCAGAGACCCAGGCTATTTTCGAGAAAGGTAATTTTTTTGCCGTTGGTGGTAAAATAGTACCGGGGTATTACAGTGGTAATAAAAGAGCAAAGGTATTAGTTGTATATTCAATTAGTATTTATTTATTTGTAATTATATGATATGTTAAGTTTTAATTTAACTTTTAGATGACAGTTTCGACATCCACGCATGTAGTAATTCTTAATAAGGTTGTTGAATCTAATAAGTGTCCTCTAAAGGTTTCTTTGGTCGGGATTCCTCAAGAAATGCCAAGTGAAGTTAAGGATGATATTATTGTCAAGATATTAGTCACTGATTATGTTGGTCAAGAGTGTAGTTTTATCGTAAATGGTGTTTTTCCAGGTAATAATTCACGTTTTGCGCATTTAAAAGATACTATACGCCCTCAAGAATCATTAGTTTTTGTGGTTGGGCAGATGGAGATTATTGATAATGAGTTTTATGTATGTGTTAAAGATATTAATTATGTTGATACTCATCTTATTACAAAAAAGAAGGGTTTTGAAAGTAGTTCATCTCAGGGTTCTTTAGTATCTCAAAATAATGTTCGGTCTAAACTTATGATTACTCATCAAAATATTGCTGAAAATTCAAGGGACAAATTAGAACATGATACTTTACCTTCAATTAGTTCAAGTGATTTTGTGGATAGATCCGAATCTCTTTCATTGAAACATGTACGGGATGATGATTTCGATAGATCTGTTGAGGGATTAGTTGATGCTGAAATTATAGATCGTGAATCTCAAGTTGTAGAAAGTGATGGTTTAGCTAATTTTAATAATGAAGATAAGATGGGTAAATCGGTAAAAAAGAAGAAAGTTTCAAATAAAAAGGGCAAGGAACGTGCGGTTCGATCTTTACGTAGTGCATTAAGATCACATGGTGAAAATATGGATAATATCGAAGAAAAATAGCTGTTTTTTTTTATTTTATTTTTTGTTATATTTTTATTTGTTATATCATTTTATTAAACATAAAATAAAATGAAATTTGTGTTATTTATGTTATGTTATTTTAAATAAAATTATATCATTTTATTTTAAATGTAATTATATCATTTTATTTTAAATATAATAAAATTATTTTAAATGTCAATGTATAAAAGATTTGTATTGTTGATTAATTGATGTAAAATCATAAATTTGAGATTTTTGGTAAAGTTTTAATCATTCAAGATTTCTTTATATATTACATTTCGTGTATAAACATCTTGTTTATTATGAATATTGCCATTTTTTACTAATACTTTAATATTTCGGTATGATTGAGCTCGTGAGAATGCAACATAAAGCTGACCATGTGTAAATACATGTTTAGGTAAATAGAGACCTATATTAGGAATAGTTTGGCCTTGTGATTTGTTAATTGTCAAGGCAAAAGCAAGTCTAACTGGAAATTGTTTTCTTTTTAATATAAATGGAAGTTTGATATTTTTTGAAGAAATGAAGGATATTCGAGGAAGGAATATTCGTTTTCCTTTTTGGTTGCCTGTAGTTATTTCCGCTTCGATAATATTTTTGTTAAATATTTTACATATTAACCTAGTGCCGTTGCACAAACCGTTAAGTGGATCTAAGTTACGAAGGCATATAATAGGTGCATTAGTCTTAAGACGCAGTTCGTAAGGAGGAATATCAGGTATATTTATAGAGTTGAGGAATTCTTGTTGATAAAGATTATGTTTGTCATCAGGAACAGAGTCAAAACTTCGGTATGTTTCAGTATTGCTTGGTAATTGATCTAATATTATATTGTTGATGTGGTCAACGTATTCATTTTTTGTAGTAAGTATGACTCTGTTGGTAAAGTAGGAGATATCTGATGAACAGAGTGGAAGGTTTGGATATACTTCTTCGATTAAAGTTTGTAAAGATTTTTCATCATGCCAATTAATTATTATGTGGTCTGGAATTCTAATCATATCATCATTTACTGTTGGTTCGATTCCATTTCCAATTCTTAATAAAAAATTTTAAAATTATTGGCTTCAGGATCATTCTCAATTCGCATATTTTGATGTAAGTGATAAATTTCTATTGTACGCCATAAAGGAGAAAATTTTAATGTAGCATTTACAATTTGTGCGCGGTTTCCTCGTGGGATTACTGGTAAAATTTGACGAAAATCTTCACCGAATACGAAAATTTTTCCACCAAACGGATGATCACATTCCATCAAGTCTTTTAAAGTTCGATCCAGAGCTTCTACAGAGTAACGGTTTACCATTGAAATCTCATCACAGATAATTAATTTGGCTAATTTTAGTAGTTTTGCAAGATGGCTTTGTTTACTAATTGAGCAAGTCTAATTTGGACCAACATCTAAAGGAATTTTAAATCTAGAGTGTGCAGTTCGTCCTCCAGGCATAAGTAGTGCTGCGATACCGGATGAGGCTGTCGCAAGTGCTATTGAAAGAGTTGAACGGACTTTAGTGAGCAGACAAAGATATAGGAAAGTTTTTCCTGAACCTGTAGATAGAAAATTAGATATATTGTAATGTTATTATATATATAAATTTTGAATTTGTTTAAAATAAAACATAAACGATTTATTTAAATAAAATATAAACAACTTATTTAAAATTAAGTACCTAAAACGAAGTAAAATATTTAAATGAAATATATATACAATTAAATAAAAATAAAAATATGAATAAAATATGTAAATTAAATAAAATCTAAAACTAAAATAAAATATTCAAACTAAATATAAATTAAATAAAATAAAACGTAAATAAATTAAAATATTTAAGATAATGTATATATATATACAGTGGCTCACGAATGTACTGCAACACCTAAAATTTTGTCTTTAAAAAATTCTATATCGCAAATAATCAATTTTAGAATAATAGTTCCTATACTCATTTTAATCTTTGAGATTTGGAGATTTTTTGAGAACTGTTTGATATCAAATTAATAATGCCAATTTTTCGGAAATGGGTGATCAACATGGTGAATTGTCACTTAATAAAATTTCAATTGTGAATAAAATTTTATACAGAATAGTTACAACAAAAGTGATCATAGGGTTGATTGTCCTTCCCAAGGAGAACAGGTATACCAAATTTCATAACAATTGGATCAGTGGTTATGGAGAAATTAACTCTTGAAAATTGAAATTTTACTAATAAAATAAATAAAAAAAATANCACTTAAAATTTTGTCTTTAAAAAATTCTATATCGCAAATAATCAATTTTAGAATAATAGTTCCTATACTCATTTTAATCTTTGAGATTTGGAGATTTTTTGAGAACTGTTTGATATCAAATTAATAATGCCAATTTTTCGGAAATGGGTGATCAACATGGTAAATTGTCACTTAATAAAATTTACATTTTGAATAAAATTTTATACAGAATAGTTACAACAAAAGTGATCATAGGGTTGATTGTCCTTCCCAAGGAGAACAGGTATACCAAATTTCATAACAATTGGATCAGTGGTTATGGAGAAATTAACTCTTGAAAATTGAAATTTTACTAATAAAATAAATAAAAAAAATATTTTATTAGTAAAATTTCAATTTTCAAGAGTTAATTTCTCCATAACCACTGATCCAATTGTTATGAAATTTGGTATACCTGTTCTCCTTGGGAAGGACAATCAACCCTATGATCACTTTTGTTGTAACTATTCTGTATAAAATTTTATTCAAAATGTAAATTTTATTAAGTGACAATTTACCATGTTGATCACCCATTTCCGAAAAATTGGCATTATTAATTTGATATCAAACAGTTCTCAAAAAATCTCCAAATCTCAAAGATTAAAATGAGTATAGAAACTATTATTCTAAAATCGATGGTTTGCGATATAGAATTTTTTAAAGACAAAATTTTAAGTGTTGCAGTACATTCGTGAGCCACTGTATAAATATAATATCTAAAATATATAATACTTAAAATAAAATAAATGTAAATATTTGAAAATTTATTTAAAAATAAAATATAAATTTATTAATTTTTAATATACCCGCAGGTCCGTCAACAAAGATTACAGCTGGTTTATTTTTTTCGATACGATCCATAACAGTATTAAAGATTAGTTTCTGATTTTCGTTTAGTAGTTCGATCTTTGCTAAATCATCGGTAGTTATCGGAATATTTAATTCATTTGTTATTAATTTAGGTAATTCATTTTGCAGGTTATTTAGGTCATTGTTAAGTAATGTAAGTGGAGGAAGATCATATTCATTTAATGATTTGTGATGTTGTTCTAAAAAAGAACTTATTTGGAGAAGAACAGCATTAACTCGGAGATAATTATTAGGAATCCCTTTTCTTGTAAAATCTTCAGACATAGCATCAAAATTATTATTCCATAAAGATCGGACATTATCTGGTTCTCCGAATAATAATATCGTAACAAACAATTGTCTCAAGGCAGATGGCATCTGAAATTGAGCGGCTTCTTGCATAGTTTCATAGTACATTTCTTCTGTTTCTATTAATTTTCGATTTAATGCACTTTCTTTAAATGATATGTATTGATTATTATTGATAGTTTTTAGGTCAACAAATGATGTAGCTCCTTTGATGTTGTTTAAAAGAATACGTAAGTAGTAAAGTTCTCCTTCGCGCGGGTTAACTGCATATATTCTTCCAATTACATTTCCTTTATTTCGTCTTGTCCATTTTTTGACGATTTTGTTCCAAACATAATGTTGAGGGAATTCANGATATAAATATCTGCAAGCTTCTGGATCAATTTGATTCATCTTGAAGTATTCAGTTAACATTGTTTTTTGATTTTGTTCATTAGCGAGAATACTATTTAAATTCAATGCTTCCGAAAATGTTATACTTTGTTGATTAGGGAGATGGATTTGTAGACGAAATACCGAGGGGTTGATATTCGAAATGTTAAAACTAAAAATTCTCCAACACGCTTCTGAGGCAGAAATCCATCGAGTATTTAGGTATTGGTTGATTTCGTCTCTATCAGTAACCTGCAAAGTAGCACGATCATGACCTTTATATACATATTTGTATAAATATTTTATTGATTTGATGCTTGAGCATATTTCTACGTTAATATGACAATCGAATTTAAAGGAAAGATAAGGATTATACGGAATTACCCAGCGATTGTCTAATTTTGTACCTCTAATTGATACATATCTTCCATTTTCACGTCGGCGATATAATGGATATGAATTATCTCCCTCTCTCGTTTCTTGGACAAATTTTTTTGGATAGTGTTTACTACATAGATTTTTTTTCATACATGGAGCATTATTATTAAAAGGTCCGCACAGCCCATGAATCATGAAAGAAGTAACCGTTTGGTATAACCTAGGTTGTTCTATCGGATCGGGCAATTCTGCAGATACAATAGTATCATAATCATCAATTCCACGAAGTTTGTCATCAGGATGGAATATTAATAACATATGTGCATGTGGAAGACCACATTTTTGGAATTCCACTACATATATGTGAGCTATTACCCGGCCAAAAATACTTCTTTCGAAAAAATCTTTCTTGAGTTCCTGTAGTTTTGCACGAAAAATTCGAGCTTTAAAAATTAGAAAATTTAAAAAATTAAAATTAAAAAAAATAATAAATTACTATAAAAATAAATAATAATAAATAGAATTAATCAATAGTATAATAAATAATAAATAAATGTAATTGATAAATAGCTAATCTAATAATGATAAATAAAATAAAAAATGGAATTAATAAAGATAATAATAAATAAAACGAATAAGTAGAAATAATAGATAGTAGAAACAATAATACAATAAATAAAACATATAAAAATAAATAGTAAGAAATTAAAAATATTAAATAAATAAGTAAATAGTAATATACGGGATTAATAAGGTAGCGGTAATAATAATAATAGATAAATAAGTAAAAAAAATTAAAAAAAATAAAGATTTTACCTGTAAGGTCTGGTCTATCTTGTGGTATCTGCATCGGTAAAAGTTCTGATAAAATTTCAGGCCACTGAGGGTTGCACGTAATAGTAATAAACACATCCAGTTTTCCATAGGTTTGCACTAATGTCATTGCATCTTGATACCGTTGGTACATATCTCGAGGACCACCTATAAAGGATGAAGGAAGAATAACGTGATGTCCTACTTCAGACGCATTAACTAATCCTGATTGAATAGAATCCTGTAATCCTTGATAATGTTCTTTACGAATTTTGTCTTGGTTAAAACGTAAATAATTAAGACGCGAAGATTCGATTTTAACATAATTGTCGACAATATACTGTTGAAAAAGTCGACCGCCGAGGAAAAGTAATATTGAAGAAGATTCTCGAAAGTGTAATTTATAAGAGTAATATTGCCTAGTGGTGACTTTTTTCTGTAATGTATTTTGAAAAATCTCTGGATGCCAACCATAATCTCCTCGAGGAAAAAGAAGTGGATATTGCATTGGATCATAGCAACCACTTAGTTCAGATACTTGTTGTAGTCCTTGTGATCGTGACTGCACAATTACATCGCGTTTAGTATATTCTACAGGTTCGTTACCTTCAACCCATATAGCAGCAACTTGTGAAGCCGTTGGTATATTATAGGTACGTTGATCCAAGCCATGATCAGCTTTAATAAGAAGGCAAAGTTCTGTTACGTTGCTGATAGAAGAAATTGTCCGAAAATTAGCCACAAAAGGATTTAAATCATTTAATAATGATCCAATAGTTTCTAAAGTGTCTTGACGAAGCTGAGGCATTATATTCAGTCTATTTTCCATTTCGAATTCAGTATCATAAATTATACGTGTTGCCCAAATCCCAAATAATTTGGGATTTGGGACGCCAAAATGCACAAATTACTAGTATTTGGGATTTGGGATTTGGGATTTCGGCAAAAAATACTAATTGTAATTTGGGATTTGGGATTTGGGATTTCGGCANTATCATAAATATATAATTGGAGAAATTTTGGACCTCCATCAACCGGAAAAAGTGACCCGATTGAATGGTATATTCCTCCTTGTATTCGAAATGTATAAATTCCATCCTTACCTATTTAATAAGTTAATATGCAGTTAATATGTAAATAATTATAAGTTTTTTAATAAAATCTTTACCATTTGCAAAATTTTCATCAAATTTAACACCCATAGAAGTAAATGCAAAAATATTATTGTAAGCTCTAATCTTATTTCGAAAATCTTTCCCGATATCATCATTTCTGGTAAATAAGTCATTTAAAATTATAGTATCACTTGCTGAAGTTAGTCTGTTATAAACAAAACTAAAAGTTAATAATGCTGTACATAAAAATTACTTGATGGTACTTTAATAACTTACTTGATTTTTCCAAATGCACAACATGTTCCTTGCGTTTCGGTAGAAAAAAGCTTGGCATTGCAGTAAGAACACATACGTACATTATTGAAAATATGACGAATAGATGTAGTTATTTCATTAAAACAACGACCAATGTTATAAGTCTGAGGCAAATTTCCTGTTGAAAAATGTAGTTGTCGTACTCTTCGCATCTGAGAAGTATTTGCAATTCGTCGTTCTTTAGCAGTTTGCGAACAGAATGTACGAAGTCGTGGCATTTATTGAACAAATATAACGAAAATTCAAATGAAATTAAATTTAATAGAAATTCCGTTCACAAAAAAAAAATTAGACGATCGAAGCAACTTTTGTTATATTATAATTAATTAATCTTTTATTACAATTATTATTTTTTTTATTGTTATATTACAATTTATTATGATCATAATAATAATAATCTAATGACATTTTTCTTAATAATTTGATCATGATTACCCCCTCAAACAAAAAGATACTTAAATTTCTTATCACGATGTAATCTAAGCAAGTTTGATTTACCCCTTCAACCTAAAAAGGTTAAATTCCCTGCATTTCGCTTTGTTACATTATTTTCTACCTTTTGTAAATCCTTTGATTTGAAGAAATTCTATTATACTAAAGACCACTTTTAACCACCCCGTCGTCCAGTTAATAAGACCCCCGCTCGGATCGTTTGTCATTCACTCAAAAAGGAAGCTATATCCATTATTATTATCTTCTACATTTAACAATTTAACAAAGTACAATTTAAAAATGGCTCGTGTTACCACTACACTGCAGAAGATTACTTGAAATAGAATGCCTTACGAAATCTGTCATGCTTCTCTCATAATAACGTGACACAGCCAATATGACCAATCAAAAACGTTAAAGCGCACAAATCCAGAATTAAATAATAAAGATGATTACTAATGTACAAACTAAATAGTCACAAGATTATACGGTCACGATGACATCGATTCGTAAATCACAAAAGATTTACACTCATCATCATTACGATTGTTAACAAAAAATTCAAAAACCATAACACCTTCCCAAATTAGACAAACGAAAATCATAATTAATACTAAAAAAAGAAATCATCAAAATCTGCATAAGCGACATCAAAAAAGTCGAAGACATCCATCCCTCTACATTTCATGTTACACATTCAATGTGATCGTACTGGTATAAATTATTGCATTATTCTATCTTATCTTTAGTAATATCATCACAAATTAAGCATATAAAACAAGAAATTTATAGTTATCATTGTTAGCATATTACAAGCTATGAGCAAATATTAAGTTTTATATAATATTTATCTTATTGTAATTATTAATAATTAGGATGGTATTTATTATTTATGAAATATTTTTAATTAAANAATAAATTATAAATTTGATCGCTAACAATAAATAATAAAATTGGATATTAATAATCGGGTTATCAGCACGAATGTGTGAAAAAATAAAATTATATGATTACTAATGTACAAACTAAATAGTCACAAGATTATACGGTCACGATGACATCGATTCGTAAATCACAAAAGATTTACACTCATCATCATTACGATTGTTAACAAAAAATTCAAAAACCATAACACCTTCCCAAATTAGACAAACGAAAATCATAATTAATACTAAAAAAAGAAATCATCAAAATCTGCATAAGCGACATCAAAAAAGTCGAAGACATCCATCCCTCTACATTTCATGTTACACATTCAATGTGATCGTACTGGTATAAATTATTGCATTATTCTATCTTATCTTTAGTAATATCATCACAAATTAAGCATATAAAACAAGAAATTTATAGTTATCATTGTTAGCATATTACAAGCTATGAGCAAATATTAAGTTTTATATAATATTTATCTTATTGTAATTATTAATAATTAGGATGGTATTTATTATTTATGAAATATTTTTAATTAAAGAAAAAGAGAAAATATTGATATATATTCTAAAATTCTTAAACGTTAAAAAATTTATTTAAATTCCTTTTCATATTTTCATATAAACCATAGCACTAGAAGTTCAAATGTGGAAAAAAAATTAAATAATAATATTCTTGATAAATTCGAATTTATGCACTCTCATTTGAAATTAAGCACTTTGGAAAACCCATTTGCTGATGCTTACAGTTTATTGTACTAGAATATTGATATTTATTTTTTATAAAAAATACTTCCTTTTTTCTTGAATGAAAAACAGACTTTGTACATAAAATTCTTCATCATGAATATTTTGAATATTATTTAATTATCTAAACTAAAATTTATTTATCATCTATTTGACGCATTTATTCGAAATTTTAATATTCTTTAATATTACATAAATAATACATAAAAAATTTTTAAAAATACAAATTAACAAAAGGAAGGTGTATTACAATCTCATTACAGGAACAAGAATAATATAGAAACCTCTTATAAAAGTAATTAGTTTAATTAAGATCATGAAAAATAATGATTCCGATTTAATCTCAAATGATTATATCAATAAAAAAAAGATAATACTACCTTTTTTTTAGCGAATAAAAATAAAATTTATATAATCACTCACGCTCAATTTCTATTATGAGAGCACTTTCCGTTTTTTTGCAAATCTCGAATTAATATAATTACATCTAAAAATTTTTCCTAATTGGGATTATTTTGGTTATTTAAAGTTTTCAATATAGTTTTTAAATATCGGTCTAATTCATCAAATCTTGCATTAAATTTATTTTCTAGATTATTAAATCTCTCATCAGCGTTTGCGGTAAGAACTGGATCTTCGGTTAAAGAATCATTATTTGATTTATTATTCTTAAATAATTTGTTGTTTGATTTCAAATTGTTCTGTGATTTCTTGTTCGATTTACAAGTAACAACTTTTGACAGATAAATTTCATCATCAAAAAATGAAATTTTATCATCTTTTGTTGTCCCAGGTTCAATGGAATCCGAATCCCGAATACTTGAAGATTCTTTATTTTGATTTTCTTTTAAATGGGATGAATTATCTAAAATTTATAATTAAATTTAAATTAAATTTACAATAAACTTGATTCACTTTTGAAAACGTTTTTGTAAGAGAATTCACGTATCAAATTCCTATTATCAGTTATCACCTCACCTTTATTATCATCATCCTTGTTATCATTATCGTCGCTATGATAATCCGAATCTTCTGATACGGCTAAATTATTACCAAAACGTAATTTTTGTTTCTCATCATTTTCAGTTCCCGTAAGCCAGGTATTAATCATATCGGGATTGGATATGTAATAAATGTATCGAGGATTTCCTCTTTTACTACCAAAAGGTTTCTCTAAAACTTCATACTCGGCCACAAGTTCAGCACGATGTTTATAAGCTACTGTACGACCTTCTTCATTTGCTTTATCAAATTCACCACTATGGAATTAAGATAAATCAAGAGAATTGAAGTTATAATGTGATGTTCCAAAGATTTTTACGACTTTTGAAGGATTTTTATAATGCACAATTTGTAATAATAATTACACAATATACTTACTTCATAAATGCTATCAACATATTTTGGAAAATTAAGACTAATACTATACTACCAAGTATACTCATTGCACTTATAACATAACTATCCCATTGGTCTAATTGATCCCATTGTCCGTTGATCCAAAAGTAAACAGCTTCTATTGATGAAAATGGATTTGAATAGTGATTATCAAGCCAGGAAGATTTATTAATATCCTGATAAATTGTTATATTTGAGTATAAGTCTGAATTCGAGGTGTCGTTAATTTTATAAGTAGGATATGATAATCTTGAGTCATCCTGATTAATAAGAATGAACCTGGAAATGATCGTAATAATAAAATATAATAAAATGTGATGAAATAATTTAGCAATGCTTAAATAATGAAACAAAATTCAATATAATTATTGTAATTATTATAATTACATAGCGTGGCCAAATGCAATTACGGCAATCAACATGAATGCAAAGAATGGCCAAATAGTAATTGAAATACTTTTAATGATATAAATAAAACGCCCCGGATCAACAAAAAATCTCATTAGAAATGTCTATAAATAAATAAAATAATATTAATTGAATTGTGAATAAATAATTATTATAAAAATAATAAAAATACTAAAAAAATTTACTTCATCCAGAAAGAGAGAGAGAGAAAAACATTTACCAATTCAAGCCACAAAACCAAAACTGTAAACGCTAAAACAGAATTATATACTGATTTTTGCAAAATGAGTACTTGATGATCATATAAAATACCCGCTATATAATTTGCTAACGGTAATAACACTGATAATAAATCAATTATACAATAAATATTCATATAATTACGTTTTCCTCTTATTAATTGCACAATCTCTATACCAGTTAAATACCATCCGGTATATATAAATACAAAGAAACAAATTTTTAAAAGTGTATTTGATTCTGTTTTAAAAAAGTAAGCTATTTTTGACGATCCCTTAAATGAATACGAATCAATTACTATACCAAATGAAATAACATATAATAAATACAAAAAGATTTGACGAATAAAATATTTACGGGCAGCTGACCATTTAAAATCTAAGACTGCCATAATTGTAGGTGTCCGATAGATTTCATAACCTTTCTCTTCATGAATGACACGAAGGAAAGGACTCATTTCTTGTGCATCATTAATAACTTTTTTGCGTGGCCAAAAAAATATTTGAAAAAACGTAAATAGAAACTGAATATATTTTGAATAATTGGATTTGGGATCAGTGTCTGTGTCTTTGGAGTTAGAATCTTTGGGGTTGGGGTATGATGTAAAATCAGGTAACGGGATTACGTAAACTTTGCGATCATCATGTGAGGTTTGAGACCAATAATATAACCTTTGAACACTTTTTAAAAAATAAGTAATTAATAAAAAACAAAAATGAAATAATTCTTCTTTATAATCAATAATTATAATTACCTTGTAAATGGGTTTTTTAAGAAAAACCATAGAGTATCATTGAACTTTGGTGCAAGATGCGGTTTTACTTCTAAAGAATGCATCACCGCTGCGTTATTTCCTTTCTTTTGATCATAAGGATTAATATGTAATGGTGGAGTGTAAGCTTCAGTGATTCCAAAGCATGGTTTTTTGAATAAATATTGAACAAATTCCTCTTTTTGAAGAATTAAAAGAATGAATTTAACTCGATTTAAAAGTAATTAATCAATATAACTAAAAGAAAGTAAAGATTTTAACTTACTTAAGTGATGATCATACAGTAAAGGTATTGCTTTACTTACAGTAAACAACCAACCACGATTATTATATTCTTTAACATTATCAGTATAATAATCTATTAAATATTTTAAAATTACTGTCGAATCCTCTCTATATTTAATACACGAAATAGCATAATGTAAATCGGAATTTGATGTTTCGGTTGTGGATCTATTATTATCATCTACCCATTTATGTAATCTTGGTATATATATATTACTATTTTTACTATTAATTTTCTTATTTAAAATATGTTTTATTAAACTTTCTTGATAACTTTTAATAAGATATTTCATAATTGGATATCTAATACTTGTTAACCTAAATATTCCATATTTTGTAACATATTTTCGTACTAATTTTTGTGTACATTCAATCAAATATTTAATTTGATTGACATTCTCGAAACTAGCTATCGTATTTTCAAGTTTCTTTTCTTCTAATACATAAAGGGCACGACATGCCCCTTCAAGAACATTTACATTATTTGGCCAATGTATCGTCATTTTTTTTATTTTGGGGCGTTTTTTAGATGGCACTGAAACTTCCAACACAAATTCGCGTTCTCCAACTCTTAGCTTTTTAACATTGATCACATTTTTTCGAGCCCAGATGTATTCTAATACTCGATTACGTTTATCTCGTTCCGCAGTACTCGTACAATATTTCCATACTTGTATAGTGTTACTCGAAATACTCAGTTGAGTACTTTCAGTGGAATCCAAGAAAACTGACATCCGATAATAATTTTTGTTTTGCTGCCATGGTTCAACATTATTTATAATTATTTGATTTTTTTTTAATTTAGACGCATCAAGTCTTTTACCATTTATATTAAAAAATTTATGACCACTAGTTGTAATACCAATTTTAGTCATTGTCTTATCTGAAGGATTTCTAATTAAAGCCACGTCTTCATTTGGATCTAACACTGAAAAAATATCTCCACTATCTCTAACCGCAAACATCTTTCCGGGAGAATTCATTAATCTATATGTGAGATCCATTTTTAGTTTCTTAGTTTGTGAACAATCAATTTGACGTATGGAATTTTCAAATGTGGTAAATAAATCCCATACTACAAATATTTGATGATTCTTAGAAAATTCACGTTGTCGATCTTCTTTTTCTTCAAGGACTATTAAAAGTTTACAATCATCATCAATAAAATTTATATCCACAATTTTATAGATTCCTATTTCACTTTCTAATTGTTTAGTAGTTATTTCTAAACCATTTTCCATATAGTATAATGTAATGCTGATATTTTCCCGACAAAATGCTAAAAATTTTTCATTTTTTGATATGGCAAAGATAGGAGAACCACGAATTATGTTGGAGGAGGAAACCGAAGATTCATGACGTCTAAATAACATCTCTAGATCACCAGTAATTAAACTGTACATTTCAATTATTTGTTGTCGATTTTCAATAGAATATACCATAAAATGATTCTTAATAATACTTTTGTGTAAGAGTTTAAATGAATTTTGCCAATTATTCCGTAAAAGACGTTTTGTAAGTTGTGAGGGTAATGCGAATTGTTCAATCTTGGACTTGTATGACTGTGCGAACGTTTTTTCTGCGTTATTAATATCTACGGTTTCTTTATAAATTCCCGATGCATTAACCATAATAATTACTATTTGTTTTTTAAACGTTTGATCATTATCATGACCATTATCGCCATCACTATGATGACCATTATCGCCATCACTATGATGACTATTATCGCCATCACTATGACCATTATCGCCATCACTATCATGACCATTATCGCCATCACTATCAAGAAATCTTATAACACCGCCAATTGATTTTAAAGAAGTATCGATTTCTCTTTTATCATTATTGATTTCTCTTTTATCATTATTGATTTCTCTTTTATCATTATTGATTTCTCTTTTATCATTATTGATTTCTATTTTATCATTATTGATTTCTCTTTTATCAGTATTGATTTCTCTTTTATCAGTAGTAGAGAAGACCCAAGTTTTCCCCATTCCGATTTTGTTATCATCAAGTTGATCACCGCCACCAGATTCGGCATCACGATGTTTGTTATATTTTTTATTACCATTTTCGTCATCACAATGCGGTTCATTATGACAGAAGTTTTTTTCATCAAACCAAGATAATGCTATAAGACGATTATCATCATTGTCTATACAATTAGATATTGATAAAGACCAACAATGGTGTTTATCATTAACTTCACATTCAAAATCAATAGGATGTGGATGTAAATGATCTTTATCATCAACATCATATAACTTAAATTCGTGCCGCACTATTATTTTATGAATTATTAAATATTAATCAAAAAAATTATTAAAAATAAAAAAAGAAATAATCGGAAAAATTAATAAAAAATTAATAATAATTAACTTTACCTTGATCAAATGTAACAATTTTTTTACCATCCGGACTTATGGCTATGCAATTACCAAAAAACTGAGAATCTTTCTCTGCGGAGCTTTTTGGTGACAAAATTTCCCTGGGTGAACTTGAATAATGTTCTGAAAACATGTTTAGTGGACATGACAGTTCAATGGAAGTAAATTTATATCACTTATATAAGATTTTTTTTATACAAGCACTTGTTGGCTCTAATATATACGGACCAACGGTCCGGCTTTTACGTCATTCAAATCTATATGAAATTTACAATTCTGGTTTTGTAAGATATATTTACCCTTACGTTCTAAAAATCATTCAAGAAAATGAATGCCTATTGAAAAACAAAATGATCAGATTATGCAAAATTTTGGTCATTTTATGAAAATATGATGTTCAAATTTCCGGATAAAGAAACAATGAATTGTGCATGCATAAAAAATACATTAATTTTAGCATGCACATGCGGTATACAGTAAATGCAATATGTAATAAACGCAGTACGAAAATATGTATACGATACCTGTTTATATCTATATTCTACTAATTATCAAAGGATTTATTATTCTATTGATAAGAAGGCTTTCCGATTGGCTAGAGATAAATAAGGCTTTGTAAACATTTTTACATATAACACTGTATATATCTGTCATGGGCCCGTCATGTTATGACAACTACCATTGACTATGATAAAAAAATATATATATGACTAGCCAAAAATAATAGTCATTATATAAACTATTGTCTACTTTTTAAATCGCAATTGCTGTCTCGACTGCTCGGGTCACTAGTATAATGAAATGAAGATAATATTTACCATATTTTTATTATTTTTATTTATTTTATTAATGATTCTTTTTATTTTTTAGCGAACTTTGAAACAAACACGCAAGTGCTAGTCAAGTCAAGTTGGAATGGTTATTTATTCTTTTTTCTTGACTCATTCTTTATTACACTCGTGCAACAAGTATATCGATTTTTTTAAAAACGAAATATAGTAAACTTAATGATAACATTGGACTTCCTTAACTTATATTTTTTAACATTATTCAACCGAAACCATAGTAATTAAAATATGTCGACAAAATTAATACATAAAGGTTGCACATAAATAGTTGAAATACTTTTATATATTCAAATCCTATCGTCATTTCATGCTATATTATAAAAAAAAATGTATCAATTATAATTATAATTACCTTCATTATTCTCAAATTATTTTAGATATTATAAAGTTCAAATTTTATCTCTCACTAAATTAGTTGTAATGATTCTTGAATCAAAATTGTTTTTCAACTAATATTTATTTTCAGAGTTTATATTCGCTCATCTAATATCTAAATTTCGATCTTTATTAAACTGTGTATTTTATAATACTTACTTTCCTGAGAGATATAAAATAAGAAAAGCATATTATAATGATCATTTTGGAATATATTATATATTTCAAAATAAAATTTTCAAATCATGAGAAGCTTAACGTATATAATAGCAAATTTTTCTTTCCTTTTTTTTTTTTTATTATTCACTTGGAAATAAAATGCAATTAAAATTGGCTATATCTTGATCAATATACCAATATTCTTATAAGAAATTATTCTAAAATAATAATTCGCGAAATGCTGTACTGTATGATTTTCCCATTTTGCGAATAATTCGTTAAAAGTGTGATTTAATAACACAAAAGTAGTCCAATGGTTGTATAATAAATGCCAGTTTTTCTTGATTACTCAATTCAATATATTAGGTTTAATAGAATTAGTGTAATGAGATTTTATAAATTATAAATGATATTTTGAAATATTTTATCATTCAATTTTAATAAACATTGTNTCATCTAATATCTAAATTTCGATCTTTATTAAACTGTGTATTTTATAATACTTACTTTCCTGAGAGATATAAAATAAGAAAAGCATATTATAATGATCATTTTGGAATATATTATATATTTCAAAATAAAATTTTCAAATCATGAGAAGCTTAACGTATATAATAGCAAATTTTTCTTTCCTTTTTTTTTTTTTATTATTCACTTGGAAATAAAATGCAATTAAAATTGGCTATATCTTGATCAATATACCAATATTCTTATAAGAAATTATTCTAAAATAATAATTCGCGAAATGCTGTACTGTATGATTTTCCCATTTTGCGAATAATTCGTTAAAAGTGTGATTTAATAACACAAAAGTAGTCCAATGGTTGTATAATAAATGCCAGTTTTTCTTGATTACTCAATTCAATATATTAGGTTTAATAGAATTAGTGTAATGAGATTTTATAAATTATAAATGATATTTTGAAATATTTTATCATTCAATTTTAATAAACATTGTTTGTATATTTCATATTTGGCTTAAAAGAAATGTTTTTGGAGTATTACCCTATATAGCTCCTGGATTCTTATTGCGCCATATTGTGATGTGTCGCATAAAGAAGCTGAATCTCAATTTTTCAAATTTTTTCAAACCAAAAAATGAAGAAAATTTCGAAAAAGAACTCGAAAATCTTTTTTCTTATATAATTATATATTATATGTTACATTATCATTTCAGAATTAATTTTATTAATTTAATTTAATTTTTGTTTGTTTATTTAGATGAGGAAATTGATGATTTTTAAAATATTAAATTACCATTACTAAATATTTCAATTTATATTATTATTTTTTTTATTATATAAATATTTTTATTTAAATCCCATTAATTTAGTGTTAAAAGTTTATTATCTATTTATTACAAGTTAAATTATTTAATTTACAATTAAATCATAAATAAAAAATATGATGAACAAATAACAAAATAAGCTATTTCTGATGATCCCTTAAATGAATATGATAAAGGAACAATTAATAATATTTTATAAAATTATTAAATTATAAATTTTTCCTTTATACTTTTCCAATAATGATAAATACTAGCCATTTTTTATTTAATTTAAAGTAATATCAAATAAAGTTGAATTTTCAATAAATGGTAGGCAAATGTAAGAAAGCTTTTTTAGAATCAATCTTAATTCAAAAGTGACCTATTTTACCATTAAATATTAATTAAAAAATAATGCAATCATCAATATATATTAATATTGTGTTATGTTAATCAAATATACGTTTTTTAAAAATTGATTTACATTAAATATTTGTAGCGATACATGTACATTATTATGAATGCCAGACTTTATTAAATACAAGTCACTGAAACTTTAAAAAAAAATATCTGTTTGTTATTTTATAGTTGTTAAATGAAATATCTATTAATAGTATAATTTTAATTTGATTTAATTTATTTTTTATGCATGCACACTATATTGTACAAATTTCTGGAAAAAGAAATAATGCCCATTTATTTTTGAAAATTCAATACGTCAAATTGACAATTCCGAAACTTAGAAACCCCTAAAAATGGATGTCACGCTTAGATTGATGAATTCTCATGGAAATGTGTTTATAGTTAAAGATAGTGGGATATTTTTTCAGTGTTAGATCATAAAGACGTAGCTTCAATTAGAAATACTTCGGCGAGACAATAACAGAAATTGATGTTAAAAAGAGGGATCGCGTTCTCATGCAATTTATAATATAAAAGGTGAAAGATGAAAATCGAATAATCATAGCTAATGTTGAACCTGGAATCCATATAAAAATTATTTTCAAATATCAGTTTGCTTGGATTCTTCAGAAAGTACTCAACTAATTATTTCGCATAACACTATTCAAGTATGGAAATATCGTACTGTCACGTCTGGACAGTAACAAAAGCGAAATTACACAACAAATCAATTCCGGCCACACTGATAGCTTACACTTCTTCGTGTATCACTATCTTAATTTTAACACAGTGTGGCAACTTAAATAACAATTACAAAAGTCTCAGGTGTGATCTAGAAGGTACGTGAGTAAGTGAAGTAGAGGTAGTTTTCCCTACGGATACTATCAGTGTTAGAACGAATTTATAAGAGATAAAATGTTTATTTATGATTAAACAATAAAGAAAGTTTTATTAGAAGTTAGGCAACAAAATATTACAATGGCGTGTTTCTATTCTGTTACTACTTCTACTATTTATATGAATATTATTATAAACGTTGTTATAATTATTTAATAAAATAGAATGAATAAAATAATATAAAAATAGAGAGATAAAATATTAAATGTTGCTATCTTAAAATATGCCGCGAAAAGGAACTCTCTTTTTCTTCTTTTACTACTGCTGCTTTTATATTTCTCTCTCATCATTTACTTTCTCTCATCATTCCCATCATTCCCATCATTTCCTATCATCTTATCATTCCCATCATTCCCATCATTCCCATCATTCCCATCATTT
>PQFF01000130.1:745075-759233 GCA_003547095.1 Diversispora epigaea
CATCATTCCCATCATTCCCATCATTCCCATCATTCCCATCATTCCCATCATTTGTGCAACTCCATCATTTCCATCATTCTCACGCCACATGTTTTCTACACTATTTCCTTCGTACCACATTTCCAACCCCTCATTGTCACCACAGTACTAATAATACTAGAGAAAAACTAGACAAACATGAGCGAGTATTAGAATACATCTGGGCACGGAATAAAGTGATTCAAGAACTGAGAATTGGAGAACAAGATTTTGTGTTAAAAGTTTTAGTACCTTCTACTAAACGTTCAACAACAAAAATAATAATAATCACGGTTGATGTTTACTGTAATCAAGACAATACTTTTATTATAAGATTATCATTTACTTAAGAAAAATCTTTTGATTAATTAATTAATCACTTTCAAATTGAGTTAAACTTTCTTCTCGTTAATTTTTCAATAGATGAATTTGTTCAATATTTATTTTTTTTAGAGTTACCGAAGCTTACACTCCACCATTATATATTGATCCTTATGAGCAAAAGAAAGGAAATGATGCAATATGGATACGCTCTTTGGTAATAAAACCGCATCTTGCATCAAAGTCCGATTATACTAATACTATAGGGGTTTCCTTTAAAAACCTATGCATTTCTTAAACTCATTTACAAGGTAATTATAATCATTGACCATAAAGAAGAGTTATATCATTTTTGTCTTTTAATAATTGTTTATTTTTTAAAAGTGTCATACGATCGTATTGTGGCGAAGTAAATTGGTAATCAGGTGAAATGTCATGGGGGATAACTTTCAGGTGATTGTCATCCTTGTACGAGGATGAAGGATGAATAATGTTGTGCGAGGATGAAGGATATCGTACGAGGATGAAGGATATCGTGCGAGGATGAAGGATGACGCACAAAGGATGAAGTATGAAGTACAAAGATGAAGAGTAAACAAAAGAGAAAGTATAAATACGACTGTTGTTGGAAGTAAATTAGTTCATAGACATTTACAAAAATATAACAGTTAATTAATTAGAAATAATTCAGAATAATTCGAAACTCTTTATTAAATATTAAATAGAAAAGTAAACTTCATTCAGGAACAGGAAAGATACGTCACCCTGTAATATTTCTGTTGTTAAATGATACTTTGCTTTTAAAAACTTTATATTTTATATTTTAATAAACTTATACTTTGTGTCGTAATATTGCGAAATATTATTAAATATTGTTTGATACTGCATTACTACTTTTACTCCACCTTACTCACTGTGCCTTCATGATTAATTTGATTATTATTTGATTATTATTATTATTTATTATATATTTATTATCTGTTTCGAGATAGGCAAGTTTAGATCGATTGATTGCTTGACCTACTTGCAGATAGAGCGTATTATTATTTGTTTGTGTGATGCAAACTGTGAGACTGATTTGAGAAATTGTTCGAAATACTCTGCACTCCTGTGACAGTATTATTGGTTTTAAACTTCACATAATGATCGTAAAGTTTATATGATCCCTTTACCTGATTTTACAGTATACCCCAAATATAATTAATAATACTAAAGAAATGAGTCATTTCCCTCGTGTTATTCATGAAGAGAAAGGTTATAAAATCTATCGAGACCTTCAATTATGAGACTTAGATGTTAAATGGTCAGTTGCTCATAAAGATTTTATTTGTTATATCATTTTGTATTTACAGTCTGACCTCTCTATAGTCACACCCTATATAGTCACATCATATAAAAACCTCTTTATAGTCACCCTTTCACACAAAACCAGCACCTATTAATGCTATGTAAAAAAACCTCTCTATAATCACAGAGTTTTTATAGTCACACCCTTTGAAACCAATACTTAATAATGCTTTATAAAAAAACCTCTATATAGTCACAACCTCTTTATAAGCACCTATTTATTTTTTTTACCAATGGTGTGACTATATAGAGGTCAGACTGTATTATACATTGTTTCATTTGGCATAATAATTGGTTTCATTCAACTATTTATTAAACTGTGTATTTTATAATACTTCCCAAGAGATATAAAATAGGAAACCAAATTATTCTAAATAAAAATTCGCGAAATGCATAATTCGTTATAAATACGATTTAATAACACAAAAGTTGGCCAATAGCTGTCTCAATTATTCAATTCAATATACANTATCGAGACCTTCAATTATGAGACTTAGATGTTAAATGGTCAGTTGCTCATAAAGATTTTATTTGTTATATCATTTTGTATTTACAGTCTGACCTCTCTATAGTCACACCCTATATAGTCACATCATATAAAAACCTCTTTATAGTCACCCTTTCACACAAAACCAGCACCTATTAATGCTATGTAAAAAAACCTCTCTATAATCACAGAGTTTTTATAGTCACACCCTTTGAAACCAATACTTAATAATGCTTTATAAAAAAACCTCTATATAGTCACAACCTCTTTATAAGCACCTATTTATTTTTTTTACCAATGGTGTGACTATATAGAGGTCAGACTGTATTATACATTGTTTCATTTGGCATAATAATTGGTTTCATTCAACTATTTATTAAACTGTGTATTTTATAATACTTCCCAAGAGATATAAAATAGGAAACCAAATTATTCTAAATAAAAATTCGCGAAATGCATAATTCGTTATAAATACGATTTAATAACACAAAAGTTGGCCAATAGCTGTCTCAATTATTCAATTCAATATACATATTAGGTTTAATAGAATTAGTGGACCTACTCATTCAATTTTCATCACCCTCACCCCAAGACGTTTATTTTGATAAAATTATTTATTGATTTTTTTTCAAAAAAAATAAACTTTAAATAAGTGAGTAAAAAAAATGACATCTAATAATGAATGCAAGGAATGCGATCAAGGATAACTTAACACACTTCAAAAATGGTTTTGATTATAATTAATTATAAGCTCGTATTTACGTCTGGATTCATTATAAAGACAAACAAATTAATCATGATAAATACAGTATTAAAATTATTAGATTTTGTTTTTCAAAGAATGTTTAGAAATGTGAACGCCAATTTTTATTTAAGATGATAATCATATATGCTTCAATTTTATGGAGTCAGTTCATTTTTTTGTTTGTTTATTTATTTTATTAATTTTGATTTATTTATTAGTTCGAGCGAATAAGAACTTGAAATTTCAAAATCAAGAATGGAGATATTATTTAAATAGTTCATTTGATTATGTAATACTGCAATTATTATGTATTTCTTGAGTTTGTCAGTAATATCTTCGCAAATTAAACACATAAAAAATAGAAATTTATAATAATAATTGTTAGCATATTATGTAATGTTAAGTTTTATATAATGTTTACCTTATTGCAATTATTAATAATTAGGATGGTATTTATTATTTATGCAAATATTTTTAATCAGAGAAAAAGATAGAATCTTGATATATTCTAAAATTCTTAAATATTAAAAATTTATTTGAATTCCTTTTCATATTTTCATATAAACCATAGCACTAGAAGTTCGAATATGTAAATAATAATATTCTTGATAAATTCGAATTTATGCACTCTCATTTGAAAAGCTAGACACAATAGAACTTCATCAAAAGGATTGTGTTTCTGTTAAATTATAATGCAACTAACAAGAAGTGATGTAGAATAAAAAATGTGAAAAATCATTGACAAAGTAAAGAAAAACAATCATTTCATTAATTAAATTATGTACTTTGACAAGACCGCTTGCTGATGCAGTTTATTATTGATATTTATTTATTACAAAAAATATCTTCCATTAATCTTGAATAAAAAAACAGACTTTGTACATCAAATTCTTCATTATTAATATTCTATACAATATCATTTAATTACTTAAACAGCTAGGATTTATTTATCATTTATTTGAAACTTTTATAATGATTTTAGAATATTTTTTTTTTATTAAACCTATATTTTTATAATTCACATTAAAATAAGAATAATAAATATTTATGTAATTGAAGTGTAAGGATCTCCCCTTTATTTTTTACAATCTCTTTCCGGAACAAATCAAATAGAAATTTATTTATAAATGTCATTTGGTTCATTAAGGTCAAAAAAAATAAAGATACATATTTATAATCTCAAATGGTTACATTTAAATGATTAAAATCTCTTCCTTTTTTTGGCGAATCACGAGAAAGTTTCTAAATTTTTTTCCTATTTGGAATTATTTAGGTCATTTAAAGTTTTTAATATAGTTTTTAAATTTTGTTCTAATTCATCAAATCTTGTATCCTGGCTATTAAATCTTTTATTAAATGCATTTTCCATGTTATTAAATCTTTCTTGCACTGATAATTGATCATCAACATTTGTAGGACCTGGATCGGATAAGGATTCATTAGAACTGAAATTCTTTAATAATTTCTGGTTTGATTTCTGGTTTCTTTGTGATTTCTTGTTCAATTTAGCAACTTTAAATGAAAAAATTTCTTTATCAATAAATAAAATTTTATCAATTGTACTAGGTTCAATAGAATTATCTAAATTTTATAATAAAATTCAAGTTAAATTTAAATAAACTTGGTTCACGTTTAGATTGAAAACGTTCAAATGCTTATTATCCGTTACTCACCTTGGTTATCATGATCATTGTTGTCATAATCATCATAATCGCTATAATCAGAATCTGTCGATGCAGCTAAATTCTCACCCCTAAAACGCAATTCCTGTACCTCATCCCATTTAGTTTCTCTAAGCCAGATATCAATAATATAAGGATCAGGTATATAATAAATGTATCGAGGATCATCTTCTTTACTATGAAAAAGCTTTTCTAAAACTTCATATTCAGCAACAAGCTTAGCACGATATGAATAAGCAACTGCGAGACCTTCTTCATTTGCTTTCTCAAATAAAGTGCTATAGAATTAAGTGAAACCAAGAGAAATAAAATTTATAATCCAAAGATTTTAAAACTTTTAAACTTTTTAATTTACGCAAAAATCAATTTAGAATAATAATTAATAATAATTAAATACTATACTTACTTCATAAATGCAATCAAGATATTTTGGAAAATTAACACTAATACTATACTTCCAAGTACACTTATTACGTCTACAGCGTAATTATCCCATTGATCTAATTGATCCCATCGTCCGTTGGTCCAAAAGAATACAGCTTCTATTGATGATAATAGATTTGAATAGTAATTATCAAGCCGGGAAGATTTATCAATATCCTGATAAATTGTTATATTTGAAAATAAGTCTGAGTTCGAAGTGTCATTAATTTTATAAGTGGGAATTTGTAAGTCATCCGCATAATTAAGAAGAACGAACCTGGAAATGATCATAATAACAAAAGATAATAAAATAAAATAAAATAAATTAGTAATGTTTAAAATAATGAAACAAAATTCATTAATTATTATAATTACATAGAATGGCCAAATGCAAATATGACGATTAACATGACTAAAAAGAATCCCCAAAGAGTACGTAAAATGCTTTTGACGGTATGAATAAAACGTCCCGGAACTTCAAAATATCTTAATAGTATTAACTAAAAATAAATAAAATAATATTAGTAGAGTAAATAATAATAATAAAAATACTAAAAAATTTACTTTGAAGGGGAAATAGAATATGTGAGAGAAAAAAGAAGACTTGCCAATTGAAACCACATAACTAAAACTGTAAACGCTAAAATAAAATTATATACTGATTTTTGCAAAATGAATACTTGATGTTTATATAAAATACTCGCTATATTTACTAATGGTGGTAATAACAATGGTCCTAGATTAAATATAGAATAAATATTTATATATGGCTTCCGACTTAAGTGTAAAATCTTCGTAACAATTAAATACCATCCAGTATATAAATATATACAAAAGCTAATTATTAATATTGCATTTGTCTCTCCCTTAAGTGAATATGGAATAACTGTTATACCAAATGAAATAGCATAAACTATATTCATAAGGAAATGACGAATAAAATATCGGCGTGCAGCTAACCATTTAAAATCCAAGACTGCCATAATTGTAGGTGTCTTATAGAATTCATAACCTTTCTCTTCATGAATAACGCGAAGGAATGGACTCATTTCTTTAATATTCTTGATAATTTTTCTACGTGGCCACAAAGATATTCGAAAAAGAGTAAATAGAAACAAAAAATATTTTGAATAATTTTCACTATTATCTTCAGGATCTCTGGGAACGGGATCTCTGGGGTAAGAGTATACTGTAAAATAAGGTAATGGGACTTTATAAACTTTACGATCATTATTTGAAGGTTCAACATCTTTCGTCCTATCGCAATATATAACATTTTTTTAAAAAGAATAATTAGTAAAAGACAAAAAAAAAAGACTTAACTCCTCTTTATAGTCAATACTTATAATTACCTTATAAATGGCTTTTTAAGAGAAGACCATAGAAGATCATAGAACTTTGATGCAAGACGCGGTTTTACTTCCAAAATATGTATCGAAGTTGCGTTATTTCCTTTCTTTCGATCATAAGGATCAATATGTAACGGTGGAGTGTAAGCTTCAGTAAGCCCAAAACATGGTTTTTTAAATAAATATTGAACAAATTCATCTTTTAAAAATTAAAAAGAAGTTTAATCCAATTTGAAAGTGATTAATTGATTTAATATAACTAAAGAAAGTGAAGATTTTAACTTACTTAANAGTAAATAGAAACAAAAAATATTTTGAATAATTTTCACTATTATCTTCAGGATCTCTGGGAACGGGATCTCTGGGGTAAGAGTATACTGTAAAATAAGGTAATGGGACTTTATAAACTTTACGATCATTATTTGAAGGTTCAACATCTTTCGTCCTATCGCAATATATAACATTTTTTTAAAAAGAATAATTAGTAAAAGACAAAAAAAAAAGACTTAACTCCTCTTTATAGTCAATACTTATAATTACCTTATAAATGGCTTTTTAAGAGAAGACCATAGAAGATCATAGAACTTTGATGCAAGACGCGGTTTTACTTCCAAAATATGTATCGAAGTTGCGTTATTTCCTTTCTTTCGATCATAAGGATCAATATGTAACGGTGGAGTGTAAGCTTCAGTAAGCCCAAAACATGGTTTTTTAAATAAATATTGAACAAATTCATCTTTTAAAAATTAAAAAGAAGTTTAATCCAATTTGAAAGTGATTAATTGATTTAATATAACTAAAGAAAGTGAAGATTTTAACTTACTTAATCGATAATCATATAGTAAAGGTATTGCTTTGCTTACAGTAAACAACCAACCATGATTATTATATTCTTTAGCATTATCAGCATAATAATCTATTAAATATTTTAAAATTACTGTCGAATCCTCTCTATATTTAATACACAAAATAGCATAATATAAATCGGACTTTGATATTTCGGTTGTGGATCTATTATTATCATCTACCCATTTATGTAATCTTGGTATATATATATTACTATTTTTTTTATTAATTTTCTTATTTAAAATATGTTTTATTAAACTTTCTTGATAACTTTTAATGAGATATTTCATAATTGGATATCTAATACTTGTTAATCTAAATATTCCATATCTTGTAATATATTTTCGTACTAATCTTTGTGTACATTCAACTAAATATTTAATTTTATTGATATTGTTGAAACTAGTTATGGAATATTCATTTTTCTTTTCTCCTAATACATAAAGTGCTTGACATGCCCCTTCAAGAACATTTACATTATTTGGCCAATGTATCGTCATTATTTTTGTTGTAGAAAATTCAGAAGGTATTGAAACTTTTAACTCGAATTCTCGTTCTCCAATCCTCAATTCTTGAACATCTATAACTTTATTCCGTGCCCAAATGTAATCTAACACTCGATCACGTTTATCTAGTTTTTCTATAGAATTAGCATTACGATATTTCCATACCTGTATAGTGTTAAGCGAAATAATTAGTTGAGTACTTTTTGTAGAATCCAAGAAAACTGATATTCGAAAATAATTTTTGTTGGGTCGCCATGGTTCAACATCATCTATGATTATTCGATCTTTTGCTAATTTGTCGGATCTTTTCCCATCTAAATTAAAAATTTTATGACCACTAGTAGTAGTGGTAATATCAATTTTAGTCATTGCCTTATCTGAAGGATTTCTAATTGAAGCCACGTCTTCGTCTGGATCTAACACTGAAAAAATATCTCCACTATCTCTAACCGCAAACATCTTTCCGGGAGAATTCATTAATCTATGTGCGAGATCCATTTTTAGTTTCTTAGTTTGTGAATAATCAATTTGACGTATGGAATTTTCAAATGTGGTAAATAAATCCCATATTACAAATATTTGATGATTCTTGGAAATAAAACGAAATCGATCTTCTTTTTCTTTAAGGATTATTAAAAGTTTACTATCAGCATCAATAAAATTTATATCCACAATTTTATAGATTCCTATTTTACTTTCTAATTGTTTAGTAGTTATTTCTAAACCATTTTCCATAGAGTATAATGTAATACTGGTAGTTTTCTGACAAAATGCTAAAATTTTTTCATTTTTTGATATGGCAAAGATAGGAGAACCACGAATTATGTTGGAGGAGGAAACCGAAAATTCGTGACGTTTAAATAACATTTTAAGGTCTCCAGTGATTAGACTATACATTTCAATTATTTGTTGTCGATCTTTAAAAGAAAGTACCATAAAATCATTATTAATAATACTCGAGTGTAAGAGTTTAAATGATCGCAAATTATCACGATTACGTAAAATACTAATTGAAAGTTGTTTGGGTAATTCGATTTGTTCGAATTGTTTAATCTTGGATGATCGTTGTTTTCTTCTTTTCCTTTTTATAGTTTCTTTGAAAATTCCCGAAGCATTAACTATAATGAGTACTGGTTTGTTTTTTAACGGACTACCATCTTCATCGTAATTATTACCATTAACATCACCATCAAGAAATCTTATAACACCGCCAATTGATTCAAAAGAAGTATTTATTTTAATTTTATTAATAGTAGAGATAACCCATGTTTGTGGATCTTGGTTATCACCACCAAATTCTAAGTCATGTTTTTTATCTTTATTGTCAGAGTCTAAGTAATGTTTTCTATCTTTATTATCAGAGTCTAAGTTGTCACCATGAAATTGGAATACTCGTGCATCAAAATTGGATAACGCGATAAGACGTTCATTTTCGCCTACACAATTAGATATTGCCATGGACCAGCAAGAGTGGCTAAAATGTTCAACTTCATATCTAAATTCAAAATCTGGTATAATTAAACCTGATTCTTCAATATCATATAACTTCAATTCGAGTCTTTCTAAATTATTAAAGATTTATTATTAAAGATCATCAAAAAAATTATCAAAGATAAAAAGAAATAATCGAGATAATAATAAATAAATAATTAATTAATTAACTTTACCTCGACTAAAAGTAACAATTTTTTTACTGTCTGGACTTATTGCTATGCAATTACCGGAAAATCGAGAACTTTCCCCAGTTGGTAATTTGCCCAATGAATCTTTGTCATCATCATCATTTTCATTAGAAAAACTTGAATGATATATTTCTGACATGTTTTGTGAACATGATAGCCCAATGGAGTAAATTTATATTCACTTTATAAGTGTTTTTTTTTTTTTATAAAAGCACCTGATATATATGGATCAACGATGCATAAACCTTATTGTAATTTACTATTCTGGCTTTTATATTACATAAACACCAACACCAAAATGCCATTGGTATGCAGAGAATGCATTCAAGTCTTATGAAAAATGAATATTCGTTATTTCTTTTTTTCATAGAATGTACATAAAAATGGATATTGGGTTATATAGACGCCTATTTTCTGAATAGTTGAAAATGTGAGGTTTGTTTCGTGCGTGAATACAATAATAAAATGTAATTTTATTTAATTATTTCTAGTTTTGAAAAATTAAATGGTCATTTTTTTTCCAGAAATTTGCACAATATATGCATAAAATACAATACATTAAATTTTGTTTTAAAAATTTGATTGTAATAACAGTTAAATTAAAATTCTAATGTTAATAGTTATGGCATTTAACAGTTAATAGTGACTAAAAACTAACAAACAAGTCATTTTTTTTAAGTTTTTCACAGAAAAGCCTTGTATTTGATTTTTTTACAATGAAGTCTGGCACACATAACATGCATTGCATGAAATACGATATATCCTCAGTACACAGTAAATGTAGAATGCAATAACCGCCAAATGTATATATGTGAAATTTAAATAAATTTCAAAATAAATTAAGAGACTAAGTCACTGATGCTTATTTATTTGCTTATGAAATAATTACTGGTTTTTCGCCATATCTTGATGTTGTGGTACATATACATAACAAGGATTTAGCTTTGAAAATACTGTGTGTAATGTAAATGCCATGATTGAAAAAAATAAGTAACGAAATTAAATTAAAATCAAAAACAATAACTACACTCCCCTACAAAAAGTATTGGACCACATGAAAATTTCTAAAAAAATTACTAAAATTAAAATGCTGATTGTGACACAATGAGTTATTTAAATTGAACAAACTTTTGTTATTAGATTCCCCTAAACGTGGGATATCATATATATATTTTTTGTCAAAATTGAATGCTTACATATGGAAAAATTATACTTCAAATAAAATTGACAAAAAATAATAAATTAAATCTTTGATTGTTACTCATATAGGACTCAATAGATATTATAGATAGATATTAACTATCTTATATTAAATTGTAGACAAATCTAATATTAACAATTTTAATTAAAGCAACATTTCATGGTATCTAGTGAATATTTTGACTTCACTTAGACATGAATAAAAATTTCTTAAATTTAATAAAAATGAAGATTGAAATAAAAAAAAATCTGAAAATAATTATCAATCATCTATACATATAAAGTATCTTATTTACTAAAATATCAATAAAAATGATACTGAGTAATATTAAAAGCTGAAAATATTGTGCATCATCTGTAAATTTTTCAGATCTATAAAATTGAGTAAACAATTATCACCTAAATTCTAGAGAATAATTTTTGAACTTTTAGTATTTGACTATTGATATTAAATTCAATTCTCAAGCAAAAAATTCAAAAAATTTACAGGAGATGCTCCACATATATGGCTTTAAGTTATATTTTTTGCTTAAGAATTGAATTTACAATCAATAGTTAAATAATGAAAGTTCAAAAATTATTCTCTAGAATTTGTTTACTCAATTTTTATTAAATAGATCTGAAAAATTTACAAATGATATTTTAGTAAATAAAATACTTCATATGTATAAATGATTGATAATTATTTTCAGATTTTTTTTTATTTCAATCTTCATTTTTATTAAATTTAAGAAATTTTATTCACGTCTAAGTAAAATCAAAATATTCACTAGATGGCTACAATTTGATATTAGATGGTTGATATCTGTCTTTAATATCTATCGAGTTCAGTATGGGCAGGGTTGGGAAATTTGTATGTACTAGATAAAATTAATGTTGTACTGTCACAGGAGTGCAGAGTATTTCGAACAATTTCTCAAATCAGTCTCACAGTTTGCATCACACAAACAAATAATAATACGCTCTATCTGCCAGTAGGTCAAGCAATCAATCGATCTAAACTTGCCTATCTCGAAACAGATAATAAATATATAATAAATAATAATAATAATCAAATAATAATCAATTAATCATGAAGGCACAGTGAGTAAGGTGGAGTAAAAGTAGTAACGCAGTATCAAACAATATTTAATAATATTTCGCAATATTACGACACAAAGTATAAGTTTATTAAAATATAAAATATAAAGTTTTAAAAGCAAAGCATCATTTAACAACAGAAATATTACAGCGTGACGTATCTTTCCTGTTCCTAAATGAAGTTTACTTTTCTATATAATATTTATTAAAGTATTTCGAATTATTCTGAATTATTTCTAATTAATTAACTGTTTATTCACTTTTTCACTACTGAAACTTACTTCTGACAACAGTCGTATTTATACTTTCTCTTTTGTTTACATTTCATCTTTGTACTTCATACTTCATCCTTTGTGCATCATCCTTCATCCTCATACGATATCCTTCATCCTCGTACGATATCCTTCATCCTCACACAANCTGTCACAGGAGTGCAGAGTATTTCGAACAATTTCTCAAATCAGTCTCACAGTTTGCATCACACAAACAAATAATAATACGCTCTATCTGCCAGTAGGTCAAGCAATCAATCGATCTAAACTTGCCTATCTCGAAACAGATAATAAATATATAATAAATAATAATAATAATCAAATAATAATCAATTAATCATGAAGGCACAGTGAGTAAGGTGGAGTAAAAGTAGTAACGCAGTATCAAACAATATTTAATAATATTTCGCAATATTACGACACAAAGTATAAGTTTATTAAAATATAAAATATAAAGTTTTAAAAGCAAAGCATCATTTAACAACAGAAATATTACAGCGTGACGTATCTTTCCTGTTCCTAAATGAAGTTTACTTTTCTATATAATATTTATTAAAGTATTTCGAATTATTCTGAATTATTTCTAATTAATTAACTGTTTATTCACTTTTTCACTACTGAAACTTACTTCTGACAACAGTCGTATTTATACTTTCTCTTTTGTTTACATTTCATCTTTGTACTTCATACTTCATCCTTTGTGCATCATCCTTCATCCTCATACGATATCCTTCATCCTCGTACGATATCCTTCATCCTCACACAACATTATTCATCCTTCATCCTCGTACAAGGATGACAATCACCTGAAAGTTCATCTAGTGTCACAAAATGTTATCCCCCGTGACATTTCACCTGATTACCAATTTACTTCGCCACAAACATTTTCTCCTTCAAAGGGGAGCTCTTACGACCCAACACCTATTTCCAAAAGATCCTCCATTAATTGTGTACCCATTGTTTTACAGAGCTGCAGAAATCTTTCGAACTCTGATTTTGGTAGTTTATAGATCCAATCTGGCGTGACATTTCGAAAGTTTCTGGCGTACGGCATTCCTATTACTTGAAATAATGATCGTATCTGTGTCACTATTTGATAGATTCGTGCTCCGTTTTGGTGGAATCGTTCGTGTAATTCTCTTTTTAGTACTGTCACCGTACTTCCTAATTGAGCGTCTTGTAAATAATCACCAAGTTTCTTGTATGCATTCATTCTTTGACCATTTGTTCCATGCATATCCGTCGCTATTCGTAGAAGTTCGTCTAAGTCAAGATCAATAACCCAATCCTGTTCTTCTAGAGCTGTAAAAATATCTACCGCATACATCGTTAATATACGTGTTGCCCAAATCCCAAATAATTTGGGATTTGGGACGCCAAAATGCACAAATTACTAGTATTTGGGATTTGGGATTTGGGATTTCGGCAAAAAATACTAATTATAATTTGGGATTTGGGATTTGGGATTTCGGCAAAAAATACTAATTATAATTTGGGATTTGGGATTTGGGATTTGGGATTTCGGCATTTGGGATTTTGGCATTTTGATTTTGAATTTGGGTGGCAGGTATAATCGTTAATATATCGGCATATTGCGTAGTAATTTCATTATTCACGGGTTGATCAATTTCTATTACAGTACTTCCTGTTACCAAATATGCACCAGTATTGTCTATGATAACCTGGGCTTCTCCTAAAATTTGCGGAAATTCTCTTCGTAATTCGTGAACTCTCTTTTGTAAACTGTCTGGAATTGGAATATTATTCATAGTAAAAAAAAAAGTTTTTGGCAAAATTTTTCAGGACTTTTCGCAATCTTACGAATTCTTTTAAACAAGTCTATTGTTTACTCGTCATCTCACGTGGGATGATAACCCCTTTGTTTATACGATTTCAATCGATTGCCATGTACAGGTCGACTATTGAGAACTTCTCCACTATTGGTTCTTAATATGTAGGAGCCATTACCAAGAACTCTATGAATAAAGAAAGGACCAGACCATTTGTCTCGAAACTTATCGCCATGAACATTCTGTAAATCGGATCTGTATTCTAACACCATATCTCCTGTCTTGTATGTCATCGTTCGAATTTTCCTATCATAGGTTATCTTTTGCCGTTTTTGTGCATCCTTAATGTTCTTAAATGCTTGAATTCGGTTATCTTCGAATATTCCTGCAACTTCTCCAGTTCTTTTGTG
>PQFF01000130.1:763105-875014 GCA_003547095.1 Diversispora epigaea
TTATACGTGTTGCCCAAATCCCAAATAATTTGGGATTTGGGACGCCAAAATGCACAAATTACTAGTATTTGGGATTTGGGATTTGGGATTTCGGCATTTGGGATTTTGGCATTTTGATTTTGAATTTGGGTGGCAGGTATAATCGTTAATATATCGGCATATTGCGTAGTAATTTCATTATTCACGGGTTGATCAATTTCTATTACAGTACTTCCTGTTACCAAATATGCACCAGTATTGTCTATGATAACCTGGGCTTCTCCTAAAATTTGCGGAAATTCTCTTCGTAATTCGTGAACTCTCTTTTGTAAACTGTCTGGAATTGGAATATTATTCATAGTAAAAAAAAAAGTTTTTGGCAAAATTTTTCAGGACTTTTCGCAATCTTACGAATTCTTTTAAACAAGTCTATTGTTTACTCGTCATCTCACGTGGGATGATAACCCCTTTGTTTATACTATACATGTCGTCAAAACTATTGAATTGAGTCAGACGCAATTAAAATTTAAAAATTTGGAATTGAGTCATATGAAAAATTGACGCAATTGATGCAATTGACGCAATTATTTTGACGCAATTACATAGACGCAACTAAATTTCAGTAGTTGAGTCAATGGCTTTTTACTTTTGACGACATGTATAGTTTATACGATTTCAATCGATTGCCATGTACAGGTCGACTATTGAGAACTTCTCCACTATTGGTTCTTAATATGTAGGAGCCATTATCAAGAACTCTATGAATAAAGAAAGGACCAGACCATTTGTCTTGAAACTTATCGCCATGAACATTCTGTAAATCAGATCTGTACTCTAACACCATATCTCCTGTCTTGTATGTCATCATTTTAATTTTTCTATCATGGGTTATCTTTTGCCGTTTTTGTGCATCTTTAATATTCTTAGATGCTTGAATTCGATTATTTTCGAATATTCCTGCAACTTTTCCAGTTCTTTTGTGGATCATTTCTTTAAATTGTTTTTCATCAATTTCTTCAACTGGCCAAGTAATAATATCAAGTTCTATGGGTAGTGTAGGGGCTCGTCCATATAGTAAATAAAATGGCTCATATTTTGTCATTCTATTTTTAGTTGTTCGGTATGCGAAAAGTGCCGAAGCTATCAGTGTATCCCATTCTTGCGTTGTTTCCTTTATACATTTCTTTAAAGTTTGACAAAGCGTTTGATTATATCGTTCTGTCAGTCCATTACTTTGAGGGTGGTAAGCAGATGTAAGTCTTCGGTGAGTTCCTATTATCTCTATTAGGTTGGTTACTATTTGACTAACAAATACTGCCCCTTTATCAGATAATATTTCTCTTGGGCAACTATGCCTACATATAATTTCATCATATAGGANCTATGAATAAAGAAAGGACCAGACCATTTGTCTTGAAACTTATCGCCATGAACATTCTGTAAATCAGATCTGTACTCTAACACCATATCTCCTGTCTTGTATGTCATCATTTTAATTTTTCTATCATGGGTTATCTTTTGCCGTTTTTGTGCATCTTTAATATTCTTAGATGCTTGAATTCGATTATTTTCGAATATTCCTGCAACTTTTCCAGTTCTTTTGTGGATCATTTCTTTAAATTGTTTTTCATCAATTTCTTCAACTGGCCAAGTAATAATATCAAGTTCTATGGGTAGTGTAGGGGCTCGTCCATATAGTAAATAAAATGGCTCATATTTTGTCATTCTATTTTTAGTTGTTCGGTATGCGAAAAGTGCCGAAGCTATCAGTGTATCCCATTCTTGCGTTGTTTCCTTTATACATTTCTTTAAAGTTTGACAAAGCGTTTGATTATATCGTTCTGTCAGTCCATTACTTTGAGGGTGGTAAGCAGATGTAAGTCTTCGGTGAGTTCCTATTATCTCTATTAGGTTGGTTACTATTTGACTAACAAATACTGCCCCTTTATCAGATAATATTTCTCTTGGGCAACTATGCCTACATATAATTTCATCATATAGGAACCAAGCGATAGTTTTCACATCTGCTTTTTCAATAGCTCTGGCTTCTGGCCATTTAGTAAAATAATCCGTAGCCACTACTATGTATCTTTTTCCCATTGCTGTTGGCTTCAAGGGTTCTACAATATCTATTCCTAATCGGTCAAAAGCTTGTCCTACTCCAATAGGTCGTAATTCTTCGGTTTGTTTAGGTTTACCCTATCTTTGACATATTTCTATGTAATTTCGAATATCTTCGCCCATTGTAGGCCAAAAGTATCATTGTCTCGTTTTGTCTATAGTAGCCTTTATACCAAAATGTCTGGCATTTGGTACATTGTGCATGTTGTATAATATTTTAGCTAAACTTTCTCTTGTAATTACCCTTAAAGGATTGCCCTCTTTGTTTCACTTATATAAAATATTGTCTTGAACTATGTAATAATTCGCTTGTTGTCGTAATTTTCGCCGTTGTTCATTAGTGCCGTTTGGTGGAAAAGTATGATTTATTAAGTATTCCGTTAACTGATTATAAGTGTCTACATCCATTTTCGGAAAGTTTCAAGATTTTGTATCTTTAATAAATATCTGAGTTCTATTATATTTGTTGTCTTAATTAGTTATCCTTGATAGTGCATCAGCATTGGTGTTTAGCCTTCCTTGCTTATGAATAAGTTCGTAATCATACTCAGATAGTTCAAAAATCCATCTAGCAACTCTTCCTTTGGGTTGTGGGCGATTCTTTAGCCATGCTAAAGTGGAGTTATCCATGTATAAATCAAACTTGGAGCCATGTAGGTAATGTTTAAAATGTCGTACAGCCCATATTGCGGCGAGGCACTCTTTTTCTAACACAGTATAATTTAGTTTGGGAGCTGATAACAGGCGACTGGCGTAAGCGATAGGGTGTTCGAGATTTTTCGTGTCCTTCTGGGAGAGCACAGCTCCAATTCCCCAGTCAGATACGTCGGTAGCTAGTATAAATCGTTTTGAAAAGTCAGGGTATGTCATTATGGGAGCCGAAGTTAATCGTCTTTTCAGTGTATCAAACGCGAGTTGGTGTTCGGGCTTCCATTCAAATATTACGCTTCTCTTCGTAAGGTTATGTAATGGTTTCACGATTGTAGCAAAACCTTTTACAAATCTTTGATAGTATGAGGCTAGTCCCAAGAAGGCTCTCACATTTGTCTTGTTTTGTGGAACTGGATAATGCTGCACCTTCTCAATCTTCGAAGGGTCTGGGGCTATTCCATCGATCATTATAATATGTCCCAAAAATGTTAGTCTCGTCTTGAAAAAGTCGCACTTTTCCAAGTTTATCTTTAATCCGAAAGTGTAAACACATCTTTCAAATGTTCTAGGTGCTCTTCGTAAGTTTTCGAATATATTATAATATCGTCGATATAGACTAATACGAACTTCCAAGTAACCTCATGGAAGACTCTGTCCATTACTCGTTGAAAGGTTGCAGGGGCATTGATGAGTCCGAAAGGCATCACGAGAAACTCATAGGTACCAAATGGGGTAGTGAAAGCAGTCTTCTCTCGGTCTTTAGTAGATACTTCTACTTGCCAAAAACCTGAAGCGAGGTCTAAGTTGAAAAGAAGGCGGAGTGTGCCAGGACATCTAGCATGTCTGCTATTCGTGGTACTGGGTATGCATCAGGTTTCATGACCCATTCAATTTCCTGTAATCTACGCAGAGCCTGAATTTCCCATTCTTCTTATTCACAACTACAATGGGCACGGACCAAGGACTAAACGACTTTCGAATTAGTCCGTTCTTTAGCATATTTGCTATTTCCTTCTTCAAAAATTCCAAGTATCGGGACAAGGTTCTATAGGGGTTTAATTTTATAAGCTTTGCTTCGCTGGTGTCTATTGTATGGTGATAAAGGTTTGTCTTCCCTAATTCTGAAAGATCCTTGGCTACCAGATTCGGGAATCCTTCGATGATTTCGTGAACTTGCGGCTTATATTGGTTTTCTTCGAGTTTCTCTACTTCGCCTCGTACCAAATTACAACGAATATCTTGTATTTCCTTTCGTGGTATAATGGAAATAATCTTCTCATCTTGCTGATGTTCTTTACAGACTTCGCATATATTCTGACTTGTTTCTAAATATATGCCACACCAGCAATAGAAATTAGGTCCTGTTGCTTTGCATCGCTCTTGAGCACCTTTCTTTCTTCTAACCGGGTCAAAACAATAAGATAACTGATCATATAATTCCCATGTGACAAGCTTCGAATCTTTGCGCATTTCTTCGGGAATAAATTTGTATTTCATATAGGATTCTTGATATGGGAGTTCATAAGTTAATCTTGCAAAGTTTACTTCTTCTTCGTCAGTATCCGAATCATCACTACTTTCTACATATTCTTCTTCACTATCATCTTTTTCTTTATCATCGTCCAAGACAGTGGCTCTAGTATTTCTGCACGAGATTTGAGCTGTTCACTTTTCATCTTTTAAAATTAATTTACGTTCTTGATAATCTATTATAGTGCGTACTTTCCTCAACCAATCTGTTCCCAAAATTAATGCGTAACCTGCTACATCAATGACTTCCATGTCGACAACTACCACAATTTCTTCCAACTTTATTGGTACTTGTGTCACGATTCCTAAACTAGGACGTCTTTCTCCGTGTATACCAGTTATTTTTCTTCCGGATGTTTTCTCAATCCTTCGACCTATGGATTCCATGAAGTTCTTCGAAATGATACTAATAGATGAACCACTATCAAGTATTACTTCGACTTTCCATCCAGCTACTTGGACTTTACAAGTCATGGGAGTATTTCCTTCTACTGTTGTATGATTGGACATTTTCACAATCCTTGTATGCTTAGGTGTCAATGTCTTTCGTGTCTCACTTCTATAATGTGGCATAGCCATTAGTTGTCCCAAAGTAATATTGGCTCTTGTCGCAAGTAAATCTGAAACGATGGAATATGGCGGAGCATTTTGTGTCATAAGTGGTTGTTGAATGGGGGTATCTTCTTTCTTTTCTTTTGTTTAGGATCTTTGGATACTTCCTTTTTCTTTTCTGCTGAGCGCAATCTTTTTGCGATAGGTTGCGGAGCATCTTGTTTACTTGTGGACCCAATACTTTCTCCTATTACTTTATCATTATCTCCAGTCTTAAATGAGGGATTTATATTATCCGCACTCTCACCCTCCTGAGGTGCGCCTGTTAGTTTAAATGCTGTATTCTTTCCCAGACAGTAGAGATGGGTTGTTGGATTTCTTCTTCTTGAGTTATAAACGTATTACTATTTACGTTTCCTTGCGAAACTTGTTGNCTAATAGATGAACCACTATCAAGTATTACTTCGACTTTCCATCCAGCTACTTGGACTTTACAAGTCATGGGAGTATTTCCTTCTACTGTTGTATGATTGGACATTTTCACAATCCTTGTATGCTTAGGTGTCAATGTCTTTCGTGTCTCACTTCTATAATGTGGCATAGCCATTAGTTGTCCCAAAGTAATATTGGCTCTTGTCGCAAGTAAATCTGAAACGATGGAATATGGCGGAGCATTTTGTGTCATAAGTGGTTGTTGAATGGGGGTATCTTCTTTCTTTTCTTTTGTTTAGGATCTTTGGATACTTCCTTTTTCTTTTCTGCTGAGCGCAATCTTTTTGCGATAGGTTGCGGAGCATCTTGTTTACTTGTGGACCCAATACTTTCTCCTATTACTTTATCATTATCTCCAGTCTTAAATGAGGGATTTATATTATCCGCACTCTCACCCTCCTGAGGTGCGCCTGTTAGTTTAAATGCTGTATTCTTTCCCAGACAGTAGAGATGGGTTGTTGGATTTCTTCTTCTTGAGTTATAAACGTATTACTATTTACGTCTCCTTACGAAACTTGTTGGGTGGTTTGATTCGCTATTGTATTAGTCGAAGGAGGCACAGTATTGATAGGTTGTGGGGCAACGGAAGCAACCGGATTTATTTGGTTTCTTTGATTTCCTTGTCTCATAAAACAGCTCCAAGCCATATGTCCAGTCTGTCCACAGTGGTAACAATTTGGCGGATTATTATAACTTCTAAAACTCTGTCCCCTATTGCCATTGTAATTATTATAGCCTTGTCCTCTGTTATTATTATTATAGTTTGGTTTGTTATTATTATTAAAAGTATTAGGTGTTCTTTCTCCTTTTTCAATGATCTTCTGCAATACTTCGGCAATAGGCGTGAAGGCTTTCTGTACTATTCGTTCTATTACATCTTCGCTTTCATTATTTTTACTTCGAGAAAGTACGGATCCTTGCATGCCCATAGAAGTGGTAGTAGTATATCCTGTTATAGCTTCAGGATAAGTTTGTGCATTTTCTTCAAATTGTTTGGCCATTCTGATCGCTTTTTCCAATGTTGGTTTCTCTTGGGACATAATAAATGGTCGGGCTTGGTAAGCAATATCTTTTCGTAATCCTTTCAAAAACTGCTAGGCTTTTTCGTCTTCGCTCTATCTATTATTGTCATCTATTCGCTTAATTAATTTCTTGATATCATTCGAATATTGTTCCACAGTTTCACCTAGTTTCTGTACTTTCATTTGTAACTCAAATCTCCATTGATTTATTAGCGCAGTTGTTCGAAAGGTGGCCAAGAAAGACGTTTCAAAGGAGGTTTGGTTCATATTGTTCCAATGATTGATAGGATTCTGTCCCTCTTGCGCTTCGTTGAACCATTGTCCTGCTGTACCCTATAAATATCCACTGACTACTTGGAGTTTGTATTCATCAGTATATTGGTTTATTCTTGCCGATCGATTGAATTCTTCCAATCATTCCATAGGATCTTGATTTCCTCCGAAAAATGACAGCATTCTTGCATCGTTTCTTATGCGAAACGCATTCGGGAGTTCTACAGTGCGGAACCTCTATAATAGGAACCTATAAAATCTTAAATAAAACTTGATCTAGTGATTGGATTTAACTGGTGTAAGAAAAATTAGACTCTTCTCATATAATAGAATCGATTTATGGAATAAAAAAAAATTCTCAATTTTCCTGGTTAGTAAAAATCACGTGTTTTATATATAAACCAATTAAAAAATAGATTTAGCAATAATCAAAATGATCGAAATAGTGATCTAATATTTATTTATTTAATAATAACTGATTCAAGTTCATTGTAAATGTTATCAGGAACTCTTCTATGAGATTTATACTTTTTTGCTGCAAATTCTGCCATTTTACCAGTAATTCCCTTCCTATATATATCCATATAACGCCAAGATTTTTGTGCAAAACGACGAATTGTAATTAAAGGAACTGAATCCAAAGCCTCAGGAACAATTCTTTGCAATCCTACCCAAGTATAATTACAATGTTCTCTAGTGTAATGTTTTGCTGCACCCCAATACATTTCTATAAAATTCAGTTCACAGTGGAATTTAGGATAAAAAATACATTTATGACCTCTTTTTTCTATTTCAATTTGTAATCTAGATTTTTGAGAAATAAAATCTGGTTGTAATGATAAAATTCGACGCATGCAACAATCAATTCTTTGAGAATCTATTTTTTTTTCTTTTCCCTTACATAATTTACATTCACCTTTTAATCCTTCTTTCCATAATCCTCTTTCTATTAGAATTTGTCGCATACCTTTAGCTTTATTTGGATATTGTGGATGATCTGATGGAAAAACCATTGATTGTGATATATTGTCTGTTCCAAAAAATGTTGAATGCATTCGTGGCTGTTTTCCTGCAGGATTAACATTCATTTTTGTAGCATTTAAACCATCTTCTGGCATTGCACCATGATTGGTACTATTATCAAATGCCATTACAGCAATTGCATTTGGATAAATAGTTTCAAAAATAGGAATTGCATAATTGATAACTTGATCAATCAAATGTTCTGCTGTCCACCAACCTTCTTCATTTTTTCCAGGTTTTAAAAATTTACGTGCTTCAACTGGTATATTTGGATTTAATAAGGATTGCTCAGGAGTTAATTTTAATCTGCCAATTGTTTCAAGTAAAAAATCACTAACCATAATTGATTTGCCATGACCTTTTTTTCTTAATGGAGGTTCTCCAATTGGTGCCCATACTATCGGACGATCATCATTTGCATAAAATAAACATTCATCATGTGTGATAAATATATGTAATTTTTGATTTGAAGGAATTTCTGGATTAAGTTGTGTCATTTCATTTCCAATAAATGTTGGCATAAATTGTTCCAATTCTTTCATTTCTTTTAAAAATTTTTCACGATATTTCAATACATCATCTCTTNAATAATATCTTCATCATCAATGAATGATTTTGTTTTTTGATGGCAACCTTGTATTGATATTGGTATTGTTTTATTTTCAAGCCAGTATTTAGTCCATTTTTTGATTGTTCTTGCGCAATATACCCCTTTATCAAAAACTTTTTGTGCAGCATTAAATGCAGCATCATCACGAGACATATATTTTTTTTTCCAATTAATTAAAAATTCATAAATTGAACGATACTTTAAATATTCATATACAGTAAACTTGTTTTTATCTTGAAGAATTAATTCTAAATCTTTTATTTTTTGTGAAAAAATATTTTCAATATCATTATCATTAATATCTGTTTCTTCTTCTTGTGAACTTTCAGAATCTTCTAATTGTAAAATATCTTCAGTATCAATATCCATTATTCCTTCTTGCAAACTTTCAGAATTTTCCACTTGCAATATATCATTTGTTGATTCTGTATTAGTTTCTATTTCATCAATTGAAACTTCTTGTGAATTATTGGTAATATTTGCTGTAAAATATTGGTTAATTGATAATGAACCTTTAGCTGCTTTTGTAAATGTACCAGATGGTCCATATTTTCGATAATACGTTGCAGTAGAATTTCCAACATATGGTGCTTTCTTTTTTTCATCAATCTCTGTTAAATTAAAAACTATATCCCCAAGTTTTAATATTCTTTGGGCATAATAACTTTCATATGAACTATCTGTTGAATAACCATCACTTGATAATGTATATTCATCATCACTTGTTGAATATTGCTCTATAAATTGACCTGTATTTACATTGCGAATTTGATTTTTTGCTCTCTTTTTTGCAGCTAATTTTTTGCGCGAAGACATAATGCAACTCAAAATTTTTATAATAATCTATACATGCATTTCTAAGCTAAAATGATTGGGCAACATAAACACTACAAAATGGTAATATTTTTAGAAAGTCACACAAAATTTATTATTTGCAATTTTTATTTTTTATAGTAAAACGTGTAAATTTCAAATCTATGTAACACCGGCAAATCTTAAAATTTTTTGATCAAAACCGATAATTTCTGTAGCTTTTGATATGATTTATCGAAATTAACGGTTAAAATTTTTATTTACTTCTTTTGGCAGGTGTAACATACATTTAAAAATAGCAAAATTTTTGACCGGTTATAGAGGTTCCGCACTGTAGTATTAAGGCATTCGCCTCGTTTTCGCCAGTATTCATACTTGGTTTGGTAATTTTCCTTCGTTTCGACAGTTTGACGTATTATTCCGTAAGATTTTGTAAAGGTATTTTTAACGATCCTTCGGAGATTTTATCTGGTTACACGAATTTTCGCTTGACAATCTTCATTGTAAATTCTTTGATCTGGAAGAATTTTGTTATGCTAACGACTACTTTTATGATTACTTTTGATAGATCGCGAAACAAATTGTAAGAAGATGGTTTTATAAAAAGGTGATTATAATAATTTTAAATTGTATATTTTCGAATTACTTCGTAATGTTAAAAATTTCTTTGATTATCCTTTCCTAAAAATAGAAATATAATGAGTACTTTACTAAATTAATTAAAGAATATAAAATTTGTGAAACAGATGTGCCAATATTATCAGTTACTGCGTTGGATACTTTATGCCACCTCACAGAAGGCACCAAATTCTGTCACAGGAGTGCAGAGTATTTCGAACAATTTCTCAAATCAGTCTCACAGTTTGCATCACACAAACAAATAATAATACGCTCTATCTGCCAGTAGCACTGGTCGAAAATTTATAAAACCTACACCTATCGGGTACCAGATAGGTGTAGTATCCGTGCCTAATATCGTACACATATCAGGTACCCGATAGGTGTAAAAAATGTTTTTTTACACATATCGGGTACCCGATAAGTGTGAAAAATGTTTTCTCACACCTATCGGGTACCTGATATGTGTACGATATTAGGCACGGATACTACACCTATCTGGTACCCGATAGGTGTAGGTTTTATAAATTTTCGACCAGTGTAGGTCAAGCAATCAATCGATCTAAACTTGCCTATCTCGAAACAGATAATAAATATATAATAAATAATAATAATAATCAAATAATAATCAACTAATTATGAAGGCACAGTGAGTAAGGTGGAGTAAAAGTAGTAATGCAGTATCAAACAATATTTAATAATATTTCGCAATATTACGACACAAAGTATAAGTTTATTAAAATATAAAATATAAAGTTTTAAAAGCAAAATATCATTTAACAACAGAAATATTACAGCGTGACGTATCTTTCCTGTTCCTGAATGAAGTTTACTTTTCTATATAATATTTATTAAAGTATTTCGAATTATTCTGAATTATTTCTAATTAATTAACTGTTTATTCACTTTTTCACTACTGAAACTTACTTCTGACAACAGTCATATTTATACTTTCTCTTTTGTTTACACTTCATCTTTGTACTTCATACTTCATCCTTTGTGCGTCATCCTTCATTCTCGCACGATATCCTTCATCCTCGCACAACATTATTCATCCTTCATCTTTGTACAAGGATGACAATCACCTGAAAGTTCATCTAGTGTCACAAAATGTTATCCCCGTGACATTTCACCTGATTACCAATTTACTTCGCCACAGTACTTGTACTAAATTTTGTATTAGTTATTATAGTGTACAAACTGTACTAACTGTTACAAAATATATCATATGATAACCCAAGTCTAATAAAAAAGTTTGTTCAAATTAAATTACTCATTGTGTCACAATCAGCATTTTAATTTTAGTAATTTTTTAAAAATTTTCATGTGGTCCAAACTTTTTATATATAAACCAAATTATTCAGTTCGGATTCTGTGACCGAACCGATTGAGAGCTTTATTGACGACCATTTATTTAAACTTTAATAAATAATTAATATTATGATAATATCAAAGATTAAACTATGAGTTTCATAATTCAAGGGACCATATTTTTAAGTAATCATAATTAATATTTCTGTAATTTTCATATTCCCTCACTTCCTATCTTTTAGTTTTGTCGCTAACACAGCAAAAAAGATTTTAATTTATTTACCATTTATCAATAAAAATAAAAATAATATATATATAGTTTTTTTAAGTATTTTTAACTTTGTTATTAAATATACATTGATCGTTTTATATTTCAAATTTTATAATGAACAATTCTTATAACTAACATAATGGATAGAATTCGTAATCTTCTTTTTTTTCTTTCAAATTTCTTTATGTTTGAAATGTTTACAAAATCATCATCAAATTATTTTATATTCTTTCTTTGAGTGAGAGGAATATATTGAAAATAGTATATCAATTAATTCGTGTTTTTATTTATATACTGTATATATAAATGAGAACCAATAATTTATTTTTGAATCAATAAAATAATAATTCGTTTATTATTGCCAAGATATTTTTGGAGAAAAAGTTTATTTTTTTTTATTTCGGCTATTGATACTGTTTTATGGTATTAAACCCATTTTAACTATTGATTTGCATTGATTTATTTATTTAATTATTTGTTCATAATCAGCACCATGATTAGTAAAAGTAAAGAAGATGTAAAGATATAAAAAAATATTACCTAAATATCTTCCAATAATTATTTCTAAATTACAATGTATAAATAAATTATTGATATCAGCGATAACATGCCATGTGTATTCAAGCCTACTACATCCGGAATTATATAGAGGCGTTCTAGGACGTTATATATACGAAACGTCTGGAGAACGCACTAGAACGGTACGTTCTAGTACGCTATATATACGAAACGTTCGGAGAACGCAATAAAACGGTACGTTTTAGTACGCTATATATACGAAACATTCGGAGAACACACTAGAACGGTGCGTTCTAGTATGCTATATATACGAAGCGTTCGGAGAACGCACTAGAACGGCATATTTAATACGCTATATGAACGTAGGTGGTGTTCGTAAGACGCTATAGATCGGTGTATTTTGGACGCACTAGAACGTTTATATTTAATTCCTGATGTACAACTAATCTTGCTAATTATAATGAAGAATTTAAAGTAGAAAAAAAATAAAGAATTGTTTTATTGTTTAATTGTTCTTTTTACATAAGCATTTATTTATTTTAGGATTCCAATTAAAAAGTAGTAATAATTATTTTCCTGTTCATTTGAAATAAGAAATATAATAAAAACTTTTGTTTTCTTTCAATAGAGAGATTCGGAGATTTTGTTTCTTTTTTAAAAAAATTCTATACTACAAATTAAAAAAAAAACTAAATTTATATTATATATTGAGGGTGCACGAATTCCATATGGAATGTGCACGAGATTTCGAAATGTTGCGAAGGTCACGGGAGATGACATTAAGATGACAGTGTAACCAGATGNAACGCACTAGAACGGTGCGTTCTAGTACGCTATATATACGAAACGTTCGGAGAACGCAATAAAACGGTACGTTTTAGTACGCTATATATACGAAACATTCGGAGAACACACTAGAACGGTGCGTTCTAGTATGCTATATATACGAAGCGTTCGGAGAACGCACTAGAACGGCATATTTAATACGCTATATGAACGTAGGTGGTGTTCGTAAGACGCTATAGATCGGTGTATTTTGGACGCACTAGAACGTTTATATTTAATTCCTGATGTACAACTAATCTTGCTAATTATAATGAAGAATTTAAAGTAGAAAAAAAATAAAGAATTGTTTTATTGTTTAATTGTTCTTTTTACATAAGCATTTATTTATTTTAGGATTCCAATTAAAAAGTAGTAATAATTATTTTCCTGTTCATTTGAAATAAGAAATATAATAAAAACTTTTGTTTTCTTTCAATAGAGAGATTCGGAGATTTTGTTTCTTTTTTAAAAAAATTCTATACTACAAATTAAAAAAAAAACTAAATTTATATTATATATTGAGGGTGCACGAATTCCATATGGAATGTGCACGAGATTTCGAAATGTTGCGAAGGTCACGGGAGATGACATTAAGATGACAGTGTAACCAGATGAGTGTGTTACCATCTAGATGACAGATTATTCATCTTTGTACAAAGTATTTCATCCTTGTGCGTTATCCTTCATCCTTGTGTGTCATCTTTAAAAATAGAAAAGAACGTGTTTGGACGTGACAACGAAGGATGAGGGAAAACAAGTTCGAAAGTGTATAAAATAGACTGGTAATTTAGGATGTGAAAAGGATCGGCTCATTTTTACAATTTTATGATTTTTAATTTTCTTTAGGCATATTCTGAATAATTATAAAGATCTTTTACTTAATCTGTAATAATAAAATAATAAATAATCTTTTGGTACGTATTTCATAATAAAAATAAAATAATAAAGATAGAAACATATTGTTTCGATTTAGCAGCAGAGATAAGACACGCCAAAGCAGTGATATATTTTTGTTGTTACATCTTTGCAATAAGTTTACCAGTTTCGATATACACCGTAATAATTTGATACATTTTAATATTTTTATTTCGTGATAACGGTAATATTGGTGAGAAACGGTTAACAGCCCGTAATACCTCTATTACTAATTTTGTAATTTCTCGAATAAAGTTACTGAATAAAGTCTGAAGCTAAGATTCGGAAGTTTGCGTAGTGAGCTGTAAAAAGATACTTTTACTCCACTTACTCACGTACCTTCAGATCACGCCAGTGTGTAAAGATATCTGTGGTACTTGACTGGCGTAATCAGGTTGTAGCCTGACTGGGATAGTACAAACCTGCGTNAGTTTCGATATACACCGTAATAATTTGATACATTTTAATATTTTTATTTCGTGATAACGGTAATATTGGTGAGAAACGGTTAACAGCCCGTAATACCTCTATTACTAATTTTGTAATTTCTCGAATAAAGTTACTGAATAAAGTCTGAAGCTAAGATTCGGAAGTTTGCGTAGTGAGCTGTAAAAAGATACTTTTACTCCACTTACTCACGTACCTTCAGATCACGCCAGTGTGTAAAGATATCTGTGGTACTTGACTGGCGTAATCAGGTTGTAGCCTGACTGGGATAGTACAAACCTGCGTTATTAGGTAGAGAAACCTAACAGGGACAGACGAAAAGGGGTGTGACGAGAGTTCAATTTAGTGGGATTGATTGACGTAACTTTACTCTTTGTTCTGGGCAGACCGCCACAATATTATAAAAGAAGAAAAGGCATTTATATTGAAATATAAAGGGTATACTTTACGTTATCTCTGCTTTTTTTCAACGTTTATCATTGACCTTAGAACCCAAAAAATCATAAAAAGTGGAACATTCAGTGTTCTTTAAATATTTTAAAAAATATAGAAAGTATTGTATTGTCAAGTAAAGAATTTTTATTTTTGAATTTTCAATTAAAATGTTATTGTCTCTAACATAAGCGAATTATTTAGTAATGTAGATAAAATAATATGTAATACGTGATGATGTCCGAGTGAAAAGAAAATGTTTGATCTTTATATAGACAGAATACAATGTAAATAATCTATTTTTCGTTAAGTTTCATTACGTTTCATTGAATTCATTGCTGACATTACTAAACCTCGTGTTACAAAATAATTTAATAATAATGATAATAACATTAATTTATTTAATATAGTCTTGAAATTTTATAATTTATTTTTTCCAGATATTTTTGAAAAGTTACTTAAATTTTGGCAATTCGTCTGATCAGATAAAAAATTTACAAATATATAATTCCGCTAGACCTGTCTAAACCCGCACATTATATATAAATCTATTAAATTATTTTTTTTTTATTTTGAAAAGAAAGTCTACTATCGATATGTAAACGAAAGATTTGAGAAATCAGTTTAAAACAAATTTACTAAATTTATTTTTATTAGATTATTTTATAATTTCTAAATTTATTTATTTTGTAAAGTCTACGGAAGGAAAATTTAACTAGTTTATTTTTTTATCGTTAATTGCATCTATATATAATAATAGGATATGCAAAAACATAATTTATATTTCGAACTCTACTAAGAATTGAATTTTGAATATTACCATCTTTAAATGAAAATATAAAACTCTTATTTACACTCCTTTTTTGTTAATCCCAAGCTAAAGGATTAAATCCACCAATAATTTCGTCTGTTCATTTAACTTTAGCGACCATAATTGTATTGAGCTCCCGTCACAAATATCCCGCCTTTACTTCCTCGAAGGATTAATTAAAATTCATATGGATTATTTCTTGAAGAATAACTTTTAGGGCAATTTTCAATCCAGGATGAAACACATTGATGTATGTTCTTTATAGTTGAAAATGGTTCATTTGCTCTTTTTGGTAACTCTCGAGTTTTAATCAATCTTCGTGAAGGATAATGGATTTTAATTTCATTAGGTTTTCAAATAATTCCGTAATTGTTAATCAAAAATTTTCTTGACTTATCATTACATCCGAACTTGAAATGTGAAAATAACGAATAAGCGGTAAAGATTATTGTTGAGTTGTTTTTAAAGTATAATTTATCTCTATTTCCCATTTGATTCGGCTTCCTGTTTGACCATTTATTTGAAGCTTTAATAAATAGGTAATGAATGGTAATATTAAAGAAGATTAAATTGTGCATTTTATTGAACTAACTCTCTTGATAATGGTTTAAAATAGGTTAAAATATATATTTAAATTCAAATTATAATTTTTGAATTTTATTTGAAAATAAATTTTGGTTAATCTGATATGTAAATTGTTAATTATAAATACATAAATAAATAATAATAATTTTTCCCAAGCATCACTAAACATCATTGTTTAGGCTGTTTAAAGTTTTTAATATTGTTTTTAAATTTCGTTCTAACTCATCAAATCTTGTCTCCAGATTATTAAATCTTTCTTGAATTATTATTAATTGATCATCAACATTTGTATGATCATTATTTGATTTATTATTCTTCTCTAATAATTTGCTGATTGATTTCTTATTTCTTTGCGATTTCTTTTTGGATTTAGAAAAAGCAACTTTTAACAAGAAAATTTCTTCATCAGTGAATGTAATTTTATCATCACATTTGGTTGTACTGGGCTCGGTATCCGTATTACTCGAAGAACCTTCATTTTTTAAATGTTGATATTTTTTTGAATATGAAAATTCATAATAAAATTTAAATTAAATTTGAACAAATTCACATGCAAATTTTTATTATAAGTTGTCACCTTGATTATCAACATCATTGTCATCGTCATCGCTACTCTCAAAATCTGTTAAATCTGTTAATTCAGCTAAATTCTCACCCATAAGACGTAATTTTTGTCTCTCGACCTTTTTAGTTTCCGTAAGCCAGATTTCAATTACATCAGGATCAGGTATATAATAAATGTATTGAGGATTACCTCTTTTACTGTCAAAAGGTTTTTCTAAAGCTTCATATTCAGCAATAAGTTCAGCACGATGTTTATGAGCTGCCGTACGACTTTCGTCATTTGCTTTATTAAATGCGCCACTGTAAAATTAAGAGATCCCAAAAATTTTTTACAACTTTTACGGCACACAATTAATGATTTAAATGATAATTAAAATATATACTTACTTCATAAATGCAATCAGCAGATTTTGGAAAATTAACACCAATAATATACTTCCGAGTATGCTAATTATATCTACAGTATAACTATGCCATTCGTCTAATTGATTCCATCGTCCATTGGTCCAAAAGAATACAGATTCAACTGAAGAGATGAAATCAGAATAGTAATTATCAAATCGGAAAGATTCATCAAAATCCTAAAAAATTGGTATAATTGAGTATAAGCCTGGATTCGAAATGTCTTTAATTTTATAAGTAGCAATTTGTAAGCTTAGGTCATACATAATTAAGAAGAATGAACCTGAAGATAATGATAATAAAATATATTAAAATGAAATAAAATGAGTTAAAATGAAATAAATTAGTAACATTAAAATAACGAAAGCAAAATAAACAAAATTCATATCAATTATTATAATTATTATAATTACATAGCGTGACCAAATGCAAGTATGGCAATAAACATGAATGCAAAGAATGGCCAAATAGTTTTTAAAATACTATGAATGATATGAATAAAACGTCCTGGACTTTCAAAATATCTCAATAATAATAACTATAAATAAAAAAATTATAATAGTTATAAAATAATAATAATTATAATCATAAAAATTTACTTCGTCCAGAAAGAGAGTCAAAAAAGATTTACCAATTGAAGCCACATAACTAAAGCCGTAAACGCTAAAACAGGGTTAAATAATGAATAGGAAAAAATAAGTATTTGACGATCATATAAAATACTTGCTATATTATCTACTAACGGTAATAACACTGATCCTAGATCAACCATATTATAAACATTTATATATCGATACCATCCTTCTCTATTTAATTGCACAATCTCCTTAACAATTAAATACCATCCAGTGTATAAATATACAAAGAGGGAAATTGTAAATATTATATTTGAGTCTATTTTAAATAAATTAACTATTTTTGATTCCCCCTTAAATGAATATGAAATAATTGTTATAGTACACGAAATAGCATATAATATATACATAATAATATGACGAATAAAATATTGACGGGCAGCTGACCATTTAAAATCTAAGACCGCCATAATTGCAGGTGTCTGATAGATTTTATAACCTTTCTCTTTCTCTTCATGAATAACACGAAGGAAGGGACTCATTTTTTTAGTATTATTGATAACTTTTCTACGTGGCCAAAAAAATATTCGAAAAATTTTAAATAGAAACCAAAAATATTTTGAATAATTTTCACTATTATCTTCAAGATACTTGGGATCAGAATCCTTGGAGTCGGGGTCAAAGTCCTTGGGGTTAGGGTATACTGTAAAATCAGGTAATGGGACCATATAAACTTTACGATTATCACGTGAAGTTTGAAACCTATAATACCATCTTATAGCATTTTTTTAAAAATAGAAAATCAGTAAAGGACAAGCTGGCGTAGCTCCTCTTTATGATCTTTAGGATTAATAATTATAATTACCTTGTAAATAGGTTTTTAAAGAAAACCCATAGAGTATAATGTAACTTTGATGCAAGACACGGTTTTACTACTAATGAATGTATCACAGGTGCGTTATTTCCTTTCTTTTGATCATAAGGATTAATATGTAAGGGTGGTGTGTAAGCTTCGGTAATTCCAAAACATGGTTTTTTGAATAAATATTGAACAAATTCCCCTTTTTGAAGAATTAAAAGAATAAATTTAATTCAATTTGAAAGTCACTAATTAATTAATATAATTAAAAGAAAAAAAAAGATTTTAACTTACTTAAATTAGCATCATATAGTAAAGGTATTGCCTTGCTTACAGTGAACAACCACCCATGATTATTATATTCTTTAACATTATTAGTAAAATAATCTATTAGATATTTTAAAATTACTGTAGAAACTCCTTTTTTTTGAATACATAAAATTGCGTGATGTAAATCTGACTTTGATATTTCGGTTGTTGATCTATTATTATCTTCATCTACCCATTTATATAATCTTGGTATATATATATTACTATTTTTTCTATTGATTTTCTTATTTAAAATAAGTTTTATTAAACTTTCTTGTTGACTTGCAATAAGATATTTCATAATTGGATATCTAATACTTGTTAATCTAAATATTCCATATTTTGTAATATATTTTCGTACTAATCTTTGTGTACATTCAACTAAATATTTAATTTTATTAACATTTTCATGGCCCGCTACAATATGTTTTTTCTCTCCTAATACATAAAGTGCTTGACATGCCCCTTCAAGAACATTTACGTTGTTTGGCCAATGTATCGTCATTGTTTTTGGTGCGTGACGTTTTTTAGAAGGTACTGAAACGTTTAATACAAATTCTCGTTCTCCAATTTTTAATTCTTTAACATCTATCTCTTTATTCCGAGCCCAGATATATTCTAATACTCGATCACGGCGTTTATCTTGTTTTTCTATAGTATTATTATTACGATATTTCCATACTTGTATAGTGTTACTCGAAATAATTAGTTGGGTGCTTTTAGTAGAATCCAAGTAAACTGATATTCGAAAATAATTTTTGTTTGGCTGCCATGGTTCAACATTATTTATGATTATTCGATTTTTTTCTGATGCGTCAAGTCTTTCCCCATCCATATTATAAATTGCATGATAAACGTCACCCTTCGTAGTAATATCAATTTCAGTTATTGCTTTCTCTGAAGGATTTCTAATTGAAGCCACATCTGGATGATCTAACACCGAAAAAGTCTCCCCACCATCTCTAACTGCAAACATATTTCCATGAGAATTCATTAATCTATGCATGGCGTCCATTTTTAGAGGTTGCAGAGGTTCAGAATAGTCAATTTGACGTATGGAATTTTCAAATGTGGTAAATAAATCCCAAACTACAAATATTTGATACTTAGAATTTTCACGTTGTCGATCTTCTTTTTCTTCTAGAACTATTAAAAGTTTACTATCATCATCAATAAAATTTATAGCAATTATTTTGTAAATTCTTTGACCTTCTAATTGTTTAGTAGTAATTTCTAAACCATTTTCCATAAAGTATAACGTAATGCTGGTAGTTCCCCGACAAAATGCTAAAATTTTTTCATTTTGAGAGATGGCAAAGATTGAAAAACCACGAATTATGTTAGGAGCTACCGAAGATTCTTGACGTTTAAATAACATCTCTAGATCACCAGTAATTAAACTATACATTTCAATAATTTGTTGACGATTTTTAAAAGAATGTATCATAAAATGATTTTTAATAATACTTGTGTGTAAGAGTTCAAATGAAGTTTGCCAGTGATTATGTCTAAGATAATTTGAAAGTTGTTTGGGTAATTCGAATTTTTTAATCTTGGATGATTGTGAGAAAAATCTTTGTTTTCTTTTTTTCCTATTTATAGTTTTTTTAAAAATCCCCGATGCATTAACTATAATGATTGCTATTTTGTTTTTTAACTGTTGATCACCATCATCACCATCATCACCATCATCGCCATCACCATCACTATCATCACTATCGTTATCACCACAATCGATAGCACCACTATCAAGGAATCGTATCACACCGCCAATTGATTTTAAAGGAGTATTTATTTCACTTTCATCTGTAGTAGAGATAACCCATGTTTGAGGACGAAGATATTTATCACAGGATTCTAAGTCATTTTCGTCATCACCATGTTGGGTATTAACTTTATCACCAAAGTCTAAGTCATTTTCTTCATCACCATATTGGATATTAACTTTATCAACAAAGTCTAAGTCATTTTCGTCATCATCATGCGTTATATCGTCACGGAATCCCCTTGAAAAACAAGATAATGCAATCAGACGTTCATTTTCACCATCTACACAATTTGATATTGCTATAGACCAACAAAGGTGTTTATCATTGACTTCATGTTCAAGTGCAAAAGTACGTCCACTACTTAAATTATCAACCGTATATAATTCAAATTTGTGTGTTTCTATTATTATTTTATTAATTATTAAGGATTTATTATTAAAAAAAATTATTATTTATGAAAAAATAACATCATAATTATTAAATGATTCATAATTCCATTTACCTGGATTAAAAGTAACAATTCGTTGACTGTCTGGACTTATTGCAATGCAACTACCGAAAAACAGCGAATTTTTCTCGATAATTATTGATTTATCTGAAAAAACTTCGTCATTTTCACTAAGAAAACTTGAACTATATTTTTTTGACATGTTCTGTGAACATGACAATTCAACGGAAGTAAATTTACATTCACTTTTATAATATTTTTTCTATATCAAATAAACCTTATTGTAATTTACCATTCTGGATTTTGTAAGATATTATATTTTACATACTAAAAATGCCATTAATATGCATTAAATGCATCAAAGAAAATGAATGCCCTTTGGTCATTATTTCTTTATCCGGAAATTTGTGCATTTATATTTTCTCGGCATAAAAATGAACAAGTTTATTCATAAATTATACATAAAAAATTAAATTAAATTTATACACTGAAAAAATGCAGCTCAAGGTGATGTGGTATTGTTTCGCGAAATCATAATAAAAGTGTAAACCATGTGATTTATTTTTATATAAAAATTATAAGATTAGGTTTGTAACTAATATAATAAATATACCTAATATAATTTATTGATTTACCCCATGAATTAGCAAATATTTGGATACACAAACTTTTTTATGTGCGGTTTGACGATTTCTGATCTTTATACATAACAATGATGTAAATGATATTTTTCGTTAAGTTCATTACATCATGTTACCAAAGTATGCGTGATTAGATCGATCCAATAATGGTTTAATATATGATTTTAACAAGTTGAAAAATTAAGACTACTTTAATATAGTCTCGAAATTTTTAATAATGTATTTTTCTTGATATTTTTTGAAAAGTTGGAATTTCGTCAGATTTATAAAAAATTTGCAAATATAATAATTTTTAATTGATAAATTTATTAAAATTATTTTTTTATTTTGAAATGAAAGTCTACTGTATGGATTTGAGTAAATTTAATAAATTTATTTTATTAATTATTATTAGATTTTTTATTATATCTAAATTTATTTATTTATTCCTTAAAGTGTTTATCCACCCTACAATTCAATTAATTATTAATTAATTATTGTTAATTTCATTTATAATAATATATTAAAATAAATTGAATTACCAAAAAGAAAATACTTTAAATACAAAACAATAACATAATTGATTATTATTTTCAATTTACAGTATCAAAAATAATTAATCACTTTTTATTTCCCCGACATTAAAATACTTTGTAACTAGGTTTTAATTAAATTGGAAAATTAGTAGTGTTTAACGACAGAACTTTTTGAAATACGTAAAACAGATTAAAATCAAGTATCAGATATATAGACGAACTAGAAATAATTTAAGAAATAAATTTTATTTACGAGCAACTCTTATTATTTAAAATAATTCTCAATACACAAATGTAATTATTCGTGTATTTATAATTTTAAAAAATAGTAAGTAAAAAAAAAAAATTAATTGTCCGGAGCATAGCGTAGGACTTACATTTTCAGGTATAGTAGCAGTCAGTAAAAAAATTTGTTCGTCTGTCCACCCATGTGACTTCACGTGCCAAATATTAATAAAAGTCACGGGACCTAACATACTAGAGGAGCAAAGGTATCGTTTTTGAGACACCTGTGGTTATTTTTTGATATATCAAAAATTTCTGAAAAAAATGGTTATTTTTTTGATATGCCTATAATTGTTTATTTAAAGATGCATCAAAAAAATAACTATTTGGTCACATGAAATTTTGATATATCAAAAAAATAACCGTAGGTATATCAAAAACCATACTTTTGCTACTAGAGGACCTTTCAAAAATTTGTTCGTCTGTCCACCCACGTGACCACATATCATTATTAATTAATATTTTCTGTATACTGTATTAATTTAATATTTATTGAATAATTTAGCTCCGGACTTATGACAGTCCCTGTTTCCCTAGTTTTAGATAGGTTTTTTAACAATTTCATAATAAAAATCAATACTAATACCATCACACTGTTTAGCTTATCTTGAGTAAAATCAGATACACCCGACCCGATGTCATCGTGAATTCAAAATCTCCAAAATATATTTATCTTCTTTTAAATGTAAATCTAAAACTCTTATTTATTTTCATACACTCTTTTTTTGTTTTATCCAAATCCACCAATAATTTCGTCTTTTCCTTTAACTTTAGTGACCATAATTGTATTAGAGCTTCCGTCATAAATATCCCGTCTTTACTTCCTCCCTCGAAGAATTATTTAAAATTCATATGGATTATTTCTTGAAGAATAACTTGTTGGTCGATTATCAATCCAGGATGAAAAACATTACTATATGTTCTTTATAGTTGAAAATGGTTCATTTTCTCTTTTTGGCAACTCTTGAGTTAAAATCAATCTTGGTGAAAGGATAATGGTAATTGTTTATCAAGAATTTTCTAATACGGCTTGAATAATAATATTAAACCGTGCATTTTATTGAACATACTCTCCTAATAATGATTTATATTTAAATACAAATTATAATGATTTTTGAATTTTCATTTGAAGGCAAAATTAATTTGTTTAATTTGATAAGTAATTATTAATTATAAATTCATAAATAAATACATAATTACATAGTAAATTAAAAATTCATAAGATACAAATTAACAAAAGAAGTGTATTAATAATAACAATTTTCCCAAACATCACTAAACATCTTTATTTAGGTTATTTAAAGTTTCCAATATCGTTTTTAAATTTTGTTCTAATCTTGTCTCCAGATTATTAAATCTTGTCTCCAGGTTATTGAATCTTTCCTGTATTAATGATTGATCATCAATATTTGTAGCAGGATCTGGATCATTACTTGATAATTTGCTGTTTGGTTTCTTTTTGGATTTAGAAAAAGTAACTTTTAAAACGAAAATTTCCTCATCAGTGAATGTAATTTTATCCTCATATTCGGTAAAAATAGATTCAATATCCACATTACTTGAAAAACTTTCATTTTGTATATGTTGATGTCTTTTTGAATAGGATGAATTATCTAAAATTTATAATAAACTTAAATTAAATTTAATTCACGGTAGGATTGAATATGTTTTTTCTAGAGAATTCATATGTAAATTCTTATTACCTTGATTATCATCATCATTGTCATCATCATCATCGCTATAATTAAAATCTGTTGAATCTGTTAATTCGGCTAAATTCTCACCCATAATACGTAATTTTTGTTCCTCGTCTTTTTTGGTTTCGTCAAGCCAAGTATCAATCACATCAGGATCAGGTATATAATAAATGTATCGAGGATTACCTCTTTTACTAGCAAAAGCTTTTTCTAAAGCTTCATATTCAGCAATAAGTTCAGCGCGATGTCTATGAGCTACTGTATGGCCTGCTTTATTTGCCTTGTCAAATGTACCACTATAGAATAAAAAAGAAATCAAGTTATAACCCAAAATTTTACAACTTTCAAATGATTTTTATAATTTACTATAATAATTAAATAAAAGACTTGCTTCATAAATGCAATCAACATATTTTGGAAGATTAACACCAATGTTATACTTCCTAGTATTGCCATAACATCTACGGCATAACTATCCCATTGGTCTAATTGATCCCACCGTCCATTGGTCCAAAAGAATACGGCTTCTACAGATGAGATGAAATGTGAATAATAATTATCAAGTCGGGAAGATTTATCAACATCCTGATAAATTGTTATATTTGAGTATAAATCTGAATTCGAAGTGTCGTTAATTTTATAAGTAGGAATTTGCAAGTCGTCCGCATAATTAAGAAGAATGAACCTGAAGATGATCATAATAATATATAATAAAATGTAATAAAAATAAATTAGTAATGTTTAAAATAATGAAAACAAAATTCATTATAATTATTGTAATTATTATAATTACATAGCGTGACCAAATGCAAATATGGCAATCAACATGAATGCGAAGAATGGCCAAATAGTTTTTAAAATACTTTGAATGATATAAATAAAACGCCCTGGACCTTCGAAATATCTCATTAGTAATAACTATAAAAAAAAAATAGAATAGAAAATAAATAATGATTATAAAAATAATAATAAAATACTAAAAAATTTACTACGTCCAGAAAGAGAAAGAAAGAGAAAATAAAACAAAAAAAAACCCCCACCAATTCAAGCCACATAACTAAAGCTGTAAATGCTAAAACAGAGTTAAATACTGAATAGTGCAAAACGAGTACTTGATGATCATATAGGAAACTCGCTATATTATCTGCCATCGGTAAGAACACTGCTGCTAGATCAAACAAATTATGAATATTCATATATTTACTCAATCCTTCTCTTTTTAATTGCACAATCTCTATAGCAATTAAATACCATCCAGTATATAAATATACAAAGAGAGAAATTGTAAATATCATATTTGAGTCTATTTTAAATAAATTAACTATCTTTGATTCTCCATTAAATGAATATGAAATAATTATTGTATACGAAAAAGCATATAATAAATACAAAATGATATGACGAATAAAATATCGACGGGTAGCCGGCCATTTAAAATCTAAGACTGCCATAATTGCAGGTGTCTGATAAATTTCATAACCTTCCTCTTCATGAATAACACGAAGAAACGGACTCATTTTTTTAGTATTATTAATAACTTTTCTACGTGGCCACAAAGATATTCGAAAAAGAGAAAATAAAAACCAAAAATATTTTGAATAATTTTCACTATGATCTTCGAGATCTTTGGGGTCGGGGTATACTGTAAAATCAGGTAATGGGACCATATAAACTTTACGATCATTATGTGAAGCTTCACTCCTATCATAACATTTTATACCATTTTTTTTTTAAAAAAAATAGAGAATTAGTAAAGACAAAGCGATCTAACTCTTCTTTATGATCTTTATAATTATAATTACCTTGTAAGTAGGTTTTCAAAGAAAACCCATAGAGTATTATGTAACTTTGATGCAAGACGCGGTTTTACTACTAATGAATGTATCACAGGTGCGTTATTTCCTTTCTTTTGATCATAATGATTAATATGTAATGGTGGAGTGTAAGCTTCAGTAATTCCAAAACATGGTTTTTTGAATAAATATTGAACAAATTCCCCTTTTTGAAGAATTAAAAGAATAAATTCAATTCAATTTGAAAGTCACTAATTAATTAATATAATTAAAAGAAAAAAAAATATTCAAACTTACTTAAATTGTGATCATATAATAAAGGTATTGCCTTGCTTACAGTGAACAACCACCCATGATTATTGTATTCTTTAACATTATCCGTATAATAATCAATTAAATATTTTAAAATCACTGTAGAACCGCCTCTTTTTTGAATACACAAAATAGCATGATGTAAATCTGACTTTGATATTTCGGTTGTTGATCTATTATTATCATCTACCCATTTATATAATCTTGGTATATATATATTACTATTTTTTCTATTGATTTTCTTATTTAAAATAAGTTTTATTAAACTTTCTTGATGACTTGCAATAAGATATCTCATAATTGGATATCTAATACTTGTTAATCTAAATATTCCATATTTTGTAATATATTTTCGTACTAATCTTTGTGTACATTCAACTAAATATTTAATTTTATTAACATTTTCATGACCTGTTACAATATGTTCCTTCTCTCTCAAAACATAAAGGGCACGACACGCCCCTTCCAGAACATTTACATTATTTGGCCAATGTATCATTATTGATTTTGGTGGAGTGAAATGTTTAGTAGAAGGTATTAAAACTTTTAACACAAATTCTTGTTCTCCAATTTTCAGTTCTTGAATCTCAATCGCTTTTTTCCGAGCCCAGATATATTCTAATACTCGATCACGACGTTTATCTCGTTTTTCCATAGTATTATTATTACGATATTTCCATACTTGTATAGTGTTACNGATATTTCGGTTGTTGATCTATTATTATCATCTACCCATTTATATAATCTTGGTATATATATATTACTATTTTTTCTATTGATTTTCTTATTTAAAATAAGTTTTATTAAACTTTCTTGATGACTTGCAATAAGATATCTCATAATTGGATATCTAATACTTGTTAATCTAAATATTCCATATTTTGTAATATATTTTCGTACTAATCTTTGTGTACATTCAACTAAATATTTAATTTTATTAACATTTTCATGACCTGTTACAATATGTTCCTTCTCTCTCAAAACATAAAGGGCACGACACGCCCCTTCCAGAACATTTACATTATTTGGCCAATGTATCATTATTGATTTTGGTGGAGTGAAATGTTTAGTAGAAGGTATTAAAACTTTTAACACAAATTCTTGTTCTCCAATTTTCAGTTCTTGAATCTCAATCGCTTTTTTCCGAGCCCAGATATATTCTAATACTCGATCACGACGTTTATCTCGTTTTTCCATAGTATTATTATTACGATATTTCCATACTTGTATAGTGTTACTCGAAATAATTAGTTGAGTACTTTCTGTAGAATCCAAGTAAACTGATATTCGAAAATAATTTTTGTTTGGCTGCCATGGTTCAACATTATTCATAATTATTCGATTTTTTGCTAATTCGTCAAATCTTTTCCCATCTATATTATAAATTGCATGAGAAACGTTATCCTTCGTAGTAATATCAATTTCTGTTATTGCTTTCTTTGAGGGATTTCTAATCGAAGCTACATCTAGATGATCTAATACCGAAAAAATCTCCACACCATCTCTAACTGCAAACATATTTCCATGAGAATTCATTAATATATGTGTGACATCCATTTTTAGAGGTTTCAGAGGTTCAGAATAATCAATTTGACGTATGGAATTCTCAAATGTGGTAAATAAATCCCATACTACGAATATTTGATGCTTAGAATTTTCACGTTGTCGATCTTCTTTTTCTTCTAGAACTATTAAAAGTTTACTATCATCATCAATAAAATTTATAGCAATAATTTTATAAATTCCTCTTTGACCTTCTAATTGTTTAGTAGTAATTTCTAAACCATTTTCCATAAAGTATAATGTAATGCTAGTGGTTCCCCGACAAAATGCTAGAATCTTTTCATTTTGAGAGATTGCAAAGATAGGAGAGCCATGAATTATGTCTGGAGCTACCGAAGGTTCATGACGTTTAAATAACATCTCTAGATCACCAGTAATTAAACTATACATCTCAATGATTTGTTGTCGATTTTTGAAAGAATATACTATTAAATGATTTTTAATAATACTTGTATGCAAGAGTTCAAATGAATTTTGCCAATGATCATGTGAAAGACGAATTGAAAGTTGTTTTGGTAATTCGAATCGTTGAATCTTGGATGATCGTAAGAAAAATCTAAGTTCTCTTTTTTTTATAGTTTCTTTAAAAATCCCTAATTCATTAACTATTATGATTACTACTGTTTTTTTTTTTGATTTTAATTTTAATAACGGTTGATAACTATCATTACTATCATCACTATCATCACTATCGCTTTCATCATTATCAACATCAATATAATCACTATCAAGAAATCTGATGACACCGCCAATTGATTCTAAAGAAGTGTATATTTCACTTTTATCTTTGGTAGAGATAACCCATGTTTGAGGCTGAAGACAATCATCATATTTTAAATCACCTTTGTCATCCCTATATTCGAAGTCACTTTCGTCGTCACTATAATTTAAGTCACTTTCGTAATCATCATATTGGTTATTAACTTCATCGCAAAAGTCTAAGTCATTTTCGTCATCAACACATTGGTTATTAGCATTATCACCAAAGTCTAAATCATTTTCGTCATCACTATTCATTTCATCATGACGGAATTTTCTTGCATCAAAACATGATAATGCAATAAGACGTTCATTTCCATCATCATCTACACAATTAGATATTGCTATAGACCAACAAAGGTTTTTATCATTAACTCCACATTCAAGTGTAAAAATACGTTTACTTGAACTTAAATCATCAGTCTTATATAACTTAAATTCATGCGTCTCTATCATTTATGAATTATTAAAGATTTATATATAAAGATTTAAAGATTCATCAAAAAATTATTAAAAATAATAAGAAATAATCGACATAATCAATTTCACCTTGATTAAAAGTAACAATTTGTTGACTGTCTGGACTTATCGCTATACAATTACCGAAAAACAGAGAATCTTTATCTGTGGAGCTAGTTATTGATTTATCCGAGGATACTTTGTCGTTTTCATTAAGAAAACTTGAATTTGGTTTTTTTGACATATTTATGAACATGATAGTTCAATGGAAGTAAATTTATATTTATAATATTTTTTTATGCAAGCACCCGCTGATAGGCTCCGAAATGTATGTATCAACGGCGATTTTTACTTATTTATTATTTTAAAAAATATGCAGTTGATATGCACATGCACAGAATGCGTTCAAAGAAAAGATATTTTTTTCGTTTGATTAAAATCATATATATCAACCTGCAGGTACCCATAAACAAAAACAGAAATGAACACATACCCATAGAATAAGCTTATTTTTACATTTTGAATTGGAAATTTAAATGCATAAAAAAAATATAAAATATTTTATTGACAGATAACAAACAAATCTTTTTTTTTAAGTTGCCTTGAGACTTTATATTTATTATTTTTAATGCATGCAGTTGATTTTATTATCATAAACACAAACACCACTAACAAATATAATGTTGTTGTTGTTGTGTGGGTAATTAAATTCTATTATTTCTTATTGATTTGTATAATATTTTTTTGTAACCATGTTGCCTGCTGATCTCTTCATGTGCTTTCTTTTTTTTTTGTTATGAAACAATTAATTTAAAGTCGTTTCTAAATGCTTTTTAGCATAAAATCTTTCTTTTCTTACTGTCAAATAAGTTAATATCGATTGATCTTGTTGATGAGATGTATAGCTGCTGCATTATAATGTATTATTTAGCATATTTATTATCGGATCGCCATGATATTTATATACTCAGGATTATTCTTTTATTAAATTTTATATTAACTTTCGTATCAGAATCCTCTTATCAGTCTTGAAGAAGATTAAACTGTGAACTTTTTTTCTGATAATTTATTTTTGGTCACATTAAAATAAAGCTTCAACAAGAATAATTAATATGTTATGATTGTTAATTTTAAATACATAGTAAATTAAAAATTCAAATTACCAAAAAAGTGTAAGTGTATTAATTGAGAAATGGAATGTCTACCCTTTATTTTTTATAATTTCGTTCTGGAACAAGAATAACATAAAATCCATCTTACAATGTCATTTGATTCATAAAGGTCATAAAAAAATAAAGATTCTACATTAATAGTTACATCTATAAACCATTCCTATTTTAGGTTATTTGAAGTTTCAATATAGTTTTTAAATTTCTTAAATTCATTTTCCAGGTTATTAAATCTCTCTTGCATTGATAATTGACCATCAACGTCTGTAGTAAGATCTGGATGATCATCAGAAGATTCATTACCTTTCTTTAATAATTTGTAGTTTGATTTCCTATTTCTTTGTGATCTCTTCTTCAATTTAGAATTAATAACTTTTAACAGAAAGATTTCGTCATCAATAAATGAAATTTTGTCAATTTTACGAGGTATACTAGAATCTATAGTATTTGAAGAACCGTCATTTGGTATATGTCGATATTTTTTTGGATTATCTAAAATTTATAATAAATTTAAATTATATTTAAATAAACTTAATTCATGTTAGGATTGAAAATATTTTTGCAAGAGAAATTATTATTATCGGTTGTCACCTTGGTTGTCATCATCATTGCTACTCTCAAAATCTGTTAAATCTGTTAATTCAGTTAAATTCTCACCCGTAAGACGTAATTTTTGTTCCTCGTCTTTTTTGGTTTCGTCAAGCCAAGTATCAATCACATCAGGATCAGGTATATAATAAATGTATCGAGGATTACCTCTTTTACTATCAAAAGGTTTTTCTAAAACTTCATATTCAGCAACAAGTTCAGCACGATATTTATGAGCTGCTGTACGACTTTCTTCACTTGCGTTATCAAACGCACCACTGTATAATTAAGAGAATTAAAATTATAATCCAAAAACTTCTAAGACTTTTACAACTTATACAAATTTTTATAATGCACACAATTTATAATTTACAATAATAATTAAAATATATACTTACTTCATAAATGCAATCAGCAGATTTTGGAAAATTAACACCAATATTACACTTCCTAGTATGCTAATTATATCTACATTATAACTATCCTGATCGTCTAATTGATTCCATCGTCCATGGGTCCAAAAGAATACAGATTCTACTGATGAGATGAAATCGGAATAGTAATGATCGAATCGGAAAGATTTTTCAAAATCCTAAAAAATTTGTATATTTGAGTATAAGTCTGGGTTAAAGATTCTTTAATTTTATAAGTAGCAATTTGTAAGCTTTAGTCATACATAATTAAGAAGAATAAACCTGAAGAAGACCATAATAATAAAATGTAATAAAAGGAAATAAAATGTAATAAAATTAAATAAATTAGTAACTTTTAAAATAACGAAAATAAAATAAACAAAATTCATAACAGTTATTATAATCATCATAATTACATAGCGTGACCAAATGCAAGTATGGCAATCAACATGAATGCAAAGAATGGCCAAATAGTTTTTAAAATACTCGTAATGATATAAATAAAACGTCCCGGACTTTCAAAATATCTCAATAGTAATAACTATAAATAAATAAAAAATAATAATTATAAATAATAATAAAAATAATAATAATAATCCTAAAAAAATTACTTCATCCAGAAAGAGAGATAGAAAAGGATTTACCAATTCAAGCCACATAACTAAAGCTGTAAACGCTAAAACAGGGTTAGATATTGAATAATTATCATATGAAATATTCGCTATATTATCTACTAACGGTATTAACACTGATGCTAGATCAACCATATTATAAACATTTATATATCGATACCATCCTTCTCTATTAAATTGCACAATCTCCGTAACAATTAAATACCATCCAGTGTATAAATATACAAAGAGGGAAATTGTGAATACTATATCTGAGTCTATTTTAAATAAATTAACTATTTTTGATTCCCCATTAAATGAATATGAAACAATTGTTATAGTACACGAAATAGCATATAATATATAGATAATGATATGACGAATAAAATATCGACGGGCAGCTGACCATTTAAAATCTAAGACCGCCATAATTGTAGGTGTCTGATAGATTTTATAACCTTTCGCTTTCTCTTCATGAATAACTCGTAGGAAAGGACTCATTTTTTTAGTATCATCAATAATTTTTCTACGTGGCCAACAAAAAATTCGAAAAAATGCAAATAGAAACCAAAAATATTTTGAATAATTTTCACTCTGATCTTCACGACCTTTGGGATCAGGGTCCTCGGGGTTGGGGTTAGGGTATACTGTAAAATCAGGTAATGGGACCATATAAACTTTACGATCACCACGTGAAGTTTGAAACCTATAATACCATCTTATAACATTTTTTTAAAGGATAGATAATTAGTAAAAGACAAAAATGACATAACTCCTCTTTATGATCTTTATGATTATAATTACTTTTTAAAAGAAAACCCATGAAGTATAATGGAACTTTGGTTCAAGACGCGGTTTTACTACCAAAGAATGTATCACAGCTGCGTTATTTCCCTTCGTTTGATCATAATGATTAAGATGTAATGGTGGAGTGTAAGCTTCAGTAATTCCAAAACATGGTTTTTTAAATAAATATTGTACAAATTCCCCTTTTTGAAGAATTAAAAGAATAAATTTAATTCAATTTGAAAGTCACTAATTAATTAATAATTAAAAGAAAAAAAATATATTTTAACTTACTTAAATTATGATCATATAATAAAGGTATTGCCTTGCTTACAGTGAACAACCACCCATGATTATTGTATTCTTTAACATTATCCGTATAATAATCAATTAAATATTTTAAAATTACTGTAGAATCTTCTCTTTTTTGAATACACAAAATAGCATGATGTAAATCTGACTTTGATGGTTCGGTTGTTGATCTATTATTATCTGCATCTGCCCATTTATATAATCTTGGTATATAAATATTACTATTTTTACTATTAATTTTCTTATTTAAAATATGTTTTATTAAACTTTCTTGGGAACTTTTAATAAGATATTTCATAATTGGATACCTAATACTTGTTAATCTAAATATTCCATATTTTTTAATATATTTTCGTACTAATTTCTGTGTACATTCAACCATATATTTAATTTTATTAACATTTTCATGACTTGCTACACTATGTTTCTTCTCTCCGAGTACATAAAGTGCTCGACACGCCCCTTCAAGAACATTTACGTTATTTGGCCAATGTATCGTCTTTATTTTTGATTCCTGACGTTTTTTAGAAAGTACTGAAACGTTTAATACAAATTCTCGTTCGCCAATTCTTAATCCTTTAACAACTATCTCTTTATTCCGAGCCCAGATGTATTCTAATACTCGATTACGACTTTTATCTCGTTTTTCTTTAGTATTATTATTACGATATTTCCATACTTGTATAGTGTGAAGCGAAATAATTAGTTGAGTACTTTTTTTAGAATCCAAGTAAACTGACATTCGAAAATAATTTTTGTTTGGCTTCCATGGTTCAACATTATTCATAATTATTCGATCTTTTTCTGATTCGTCGAATCTTTTCCCATCTATATTAAAAATTGCATGATAAACGTCACCCTTTGTAGTAATATCAATTTCAGTTATTGCTTTCTCTGAATCTAAAGGATTTCTAATTGAAGCCACATTTGGATGATCTAACACCGAAAAAGTCTCCCCACCATCTCTAACTGCAAACATATTTCCATGAGAATTCATTAATCTATGCATTTTTAGAGGTTTCAGAGGTTCAGAATAGTCAATTTGACGTATGGAATTCTCAAATGTGGTAAATAAATCCCAAACTACAAATATTTGATACTTAGAATTTTCACGCTGTCGATCTTCTTTTTCTTCAAGAACTATGAAAAGTTTACTATCATCATCAATAAAATTCATAGCAATAATTTTATAAATTCCTCTTTTACCTTCTAATTGTTTAGTAGTAATTTCTAAACCATTTTCCATAAAATATAATGTAATGCTGGAAGTTCCCCGACAAAATGCTAAAATCTTTTCATTTTGAGAGATGACTGAGATAGGAGAACCCCGAATTATGTTGGGAGCTATCGAAGATTCATGACGTTTAAATAACATCTCTAGATCACCAGTAATTAAACTATACATTTCAATGATCTGTTGTCGATTTTTATAGGAATGCACCATAAAATGATTTTTAATAATGCTTGTGTGCAATCTTTCTAATGAATTATGCCAATGATCGTGTGAAAGACGAGTTGAAAGTTGTTTGGGCAATTCGAATTGTTTAATCTTGGATGGTCGTGAGAAAAATCCACGCTTTCTTTTTTTCTCATTTATAGTTTCTTTAAAAATTCCCGAAGCATTGACAATAATGAGTACTGTTTTTTTTTTTAACGATTGATCACTATCACTATCACTATCACTATCATCATCACTATCATCATCACTGTTATCACTATCAAGGAATCTTATAACACCGCCAATTGATTCTAAAGAAGTATATATTTCACTTCTATCTGTTATAGAGATAACCCATGTTTGAGGATATTTACCACAAGATTCTGAGCAACTTTTGTCATCACTAGATTGGTTACTGACTTTATCACAAGATTCTAAGTCATTTTCGTCATCACCATATTGGTTATTGACTTTATCACTAGAGTCTAAGTCATTTTTGTCATCATGATGCATTTTATCATCACTGAATCTTCTTGCAAAACAAGATAATGCAATCAGACGTTCATTTTCACCGTCTACAAAATTAGATATTGCTATAGACCAAAAAAGGTGTTTATCATTAACTCCATTTTTAAACGTAAAAATACGTTCACTTGAACTTAAATCATCAATATTATATAACTTAAGTTCGCGCGTCTCTAATAATTTATAAAATATTTAAGATAACAAAGATTTATTAAAAAAATTATTATTTAAAACGTGATGAATGATTAACTTTACCTGGATCAAAAGTAACAATTTGTTGACCGTCTGGACTTATCGCTATGCAACTACCGAAAGACAGCGAATCTTTCTCTGTGGAGTTTTTTATTGACAAAATTTCCTTGGGTAAATCATTTTTCTTGAATGATAGGTTTTTGACATGTTTTGCGAACATGGTAGTTCAATAAAGTAAATTTATTTTCACTTTATAGCTAGTCATATCAAATGCCGACTTTTACATCATTTAAATATATATAAACCTTATTGTAATTTACCATTCTGTTTATATTAAAAAAAAAAAAAGTACTACCTTACATACTAAAAATGTCATTGGTATGCACAGACCGCATGAATGCAACGGTGCCTTATTATTATTTCTTTATCTTTGTGCATTTATATTTTCATAGAATTTACATAAAAAATACATTAAATTTATACACAGAAAAGATGTTGAAGGTAATATAGATAATAAAGTTCGGTACCATGCTTATTCACTAAATTGTTGAAAATGTGGGGTTTATTAAAGTTGCAAAACATGTGATTTTATTTCTATAATAATTCTATCCGATTTCTTAAAATATGATTTGGTGATCAAAAAAGGCAATAAAGATTAGATAAAATATATTTAATTCATATCATAAAATATACCTAATATAATTTATTATACTTGCAAGAAGCTGTCATGTGCACAATTATTCTTATACATAAACTTGTTTTATTTATTTATTTGTTTTATTTGTTTTTAAAATCAAACAACCGAACCTATCATTGTTATTATTTATTTATTTTAGTTATTTTAAATTTTTTTACGTTGTTATTTCATATGATGTAAAATTTTTTTTAACATTTTATTAACATATGAACGTTTTGAATTAATTAATTAACTAATAAAAATTAAATTTAATTAAAGTTTCGTAAGAAAATTAATGCAAACGTTGTAACTAAAAATAAAAAAAAAAGATTTCTTATTACAAATGCAACGAATGCAATCTAAAGTATAACAATGCAAAAATAATTTTGATAAATGAACAAGTGGAAATTAAACAATAGATAAATTTACCAAAAAATGTTCGACTGATATGGTATCGAAAACAATAGAACTAAGTTAGATAGACGACATGCATTGCAGATACAGATATCAATGAAATGTTCTAAAAATAAAAATTCACGTGAATGTTACTTCAAGATCCATTTACTGTACATAAACATAAATGCGTTGTCAGCACAAAATTTATTTTTGATAAAACAAAAAAATAAGTTTTCTTAGTGACAACTGTAGATTCTTTGCATTTTATATATAATTCAGCTGACGTTTATTAATTAGTATCCAGATCGTGTATTAATTATAATTTTTTGTTTTTTTAAAAAGAAAATTATTTAGATGGTACCGTAATATGCGGCCCAAAAGACCCGGGTATGTTACACCCCACTACCTGAAAACATAAATTGTACCTGGGAGTACTTTGCATGGGAAAGAATATTATAACTATATAAATTTACTATTTAAAGATATCAAATATCATACTCAAATCATGATTATCCTATAAGACACAAGTATACATTAAAATATATTGAAAATTTACAAATTTTTATATAAGGGTACATTTCATGGGGGGTACTTTGCCCGGGCGGATATTTTGGCCAGCATATTACGGTAATTCATTTTAGAACATCTCACATGTACATATATGATGATTTTAGAACAAATGAATTAAATAGAAGAAATTCATAAATTAGACATAATTCATCGGGATTTCCACCCTAAAATACTTTATCATATCATTTATATATTTCAGATTTTGGGCTAAGTAAATTGATTGAAAAAAATGTTGAAAATCCCCAAAAGAGAAATAAAGTATTACACGATATAAAGTATGAATGACATTCTTTAATGGTTTGTCGTTTGATTTCTTGTTCAATTTAGAATTAACATCTTTTAACATAAAAATTTCTTCACCAATAAATAAAATTCCATCAATTGTACGAGGTCTGATAGAATCCAAATTTATAGTATTTGAAAAACTTTCATTGTGTATAGGCCGATATTTTTTTAAATAGGATGAATTGTCTAAAATTTATAATAAAATTTAAATGAACTTAATTCATGTTAGGATTGAAAATGTTTTTGCAAGAGAAATTATTATTATCGGTTATCACCTTGGTTGTCATCATCATCGCTATCCTCGAAATCNTGATGATTTTAGAACAAATGAATTAAATAGAAGAAATTCATAAATTAGACATAATTCATCGGGATTTCCACCCTAAAATACTTTATCATATCATTTATATATTTCAGATTTTGGGCTAAGTAAATTGATTGAAAAAAATGTTGAAAATCCCCAAAAGAGAAATAAAGTATTACACGATATAAAGTATGAATGACATTCTTTAATGGTTTGTCGTTTGATTTCTTGTTCAATTTAGAATTAACATCTTTTAACATAAAAATTTCTTCACCAATAAATAAAATTCCATCAATTGTACGAGGTCTGATAGAATCCAAATTTATAGTATTTGAAAAACTTTCATTGTGTATAGGCCGATATTTTTTTAAATAGGATGAATTGTCTAAAATTTATAATAAAATTTAAATGAACTTAATTCATGTTAGGATTGAAAATGTTTTTGCAAGAGAAATTATTATTATCGGTTATCACCTTGGTTGTCATCATCATCGCTATCCTCGAAATCCAGTAATTCAGCCGAATTCTCACCCACAAGACGTAATTTTTGGTTTTCGACCGATCTAGTTTCCGTAAGCCTGGTATCAATCACATTAGGATCAGGTATATAATAAATGTATCGAGGATTACCTCTTTTATCATGAAACGGGTTTTCTACAGCTTCATATTCAGCGATAAGTTCAACACGATATCTTTGAGCTGCTGTATGGCTTTTTCTATTTACGTTATCGAATGCATCACTATACAATTGAGAGAAATAAAAATAATTAAATAATGTAATTACTTCATAAATGCAATCAACATATTTTGGAAAATAAATACTATACCTCCTAATATACTAATTACATCTACAGCGTAACTATTCCATTGGTTTAATTGATCCCATCGTCCATTGGTCCAAAAGAATACGGCTTCTACTGATGAGACGAAATTTGAATAATAATTATCGAGTCGGGATGATTTACCAATATCCTGATAAATTGTTATGTTTGAGTATAAGTCTGAATTCGAAGTGTCTTTAATTTTATAAGTAGGAATTTGTAAGTCATTCACATGATTAAGAAGAATGAACCTAAAAATAACCATAATAACGAATGCAATAAAATGAAATAAAATAAATTAGCAATGTTTAAAATAATGAAAACAAAATTCATTAATTATTATAATTACATAGCGTGATCAAATGCAAGTATGACAATAAACATGACTGCCAAGAGTGGCGAAATAGTTTTTAAAATACTTTGAATGATATAAATAAAACGTCCTGGACCTTCAAAATATCTCGATAGAAATAACTAATAAAAAAAATTATAATAGAATAAATAATGATTATAAAAACAATAATAAAAATACTAAAAAATTTTCCCCATACAGAAAGAAAAGAGAACAAGAGGAGAAAGAAGACAAAAAAAAGATCTACCAATTGAAGCCACATAACTAAAACTGTAAACGCTAAAACAGAATAATAAACTGAATTTTGCAAAACGAATACTTGATAATCATTAAAAATCCCCACTATATTTGCTAATGGCAATAGCAATGATCCTAAATTAAACATATTATAAATTTTTAAATATCTATGCCATCTTTCTCCAATTAATTGTATAGACTCCGTAATAATTAAATACCATCAAGTGTAAAAATATACAACGAGGCAAATATTTGATAATACAATTGATTCTATTTTAAATAAATAAGGAGAATATGCACTAATTATTATACCAAACAATGATATATAAAAAATTATATGACGAATAAAATATCGACGGGCAGCTGGCCATTTAAAATCTAAGACTGCCATAAATGTAGGTGACTGATAAATCTCATAACTTTCTCTTCATGAATAACACGAAGGAAATGACTCATTTCTCTAGTATTAGTAATAACTTTTCTACTTGGCCACAAAAATGTTCGAAAAAGTGCAAATAGAAACCAAAAATATTTTGAATAATTTTCACTATTATCTTTAAGATCTTTGGGGACAGGATCCTTGAGGTTGGGGTAAGAGTCCTTGGGGTTAGGGTATACTGTAAAATCAGGTAATGGAACCATATAAACATTACGATCATCACGCGAAGTTCGAAACCTATAATACCATTTTTTAAATTTTTTGAAAAATGGACAATTGGTAAAAGGCAAAAATATCATAACTCTTCTTTATGATCTTTGTGATAATAATTACAATTATCTTTACCTTGTAAATAGATTTTCTAAGAAAAACCATGTATTGTGTAATTTTGATGCAAGACGCGGTTTTTTACTACCAAAGAATCTGCGTTATTTCCCTTCGTTTGATCATAAAGATTAATATGTAACGGTGGAGTGTAAGCCTCAGTAATTCCAAAACACGGTTTTTAAACAAATACTGAACAAATTCCTCTTTTTGAAAATATTTAATTCGATTTAAATTAATTTAATTAATATAATAAATCCATCAATATAATTAAGATTTTGACTTACTTAAATTATGATCATATAATAAAGGTATAGCTTTGCTTACAGTAAACATCCAACCATGGTTATTATATTCTTTATCATTACCGGCATAATAATCTATTAAATATTTCAAAATTACCGTAGGATCTCCTCTTTCTTGAATACATAAAATAGCATAATATAAATCCGACTTTGATATTTCGGTTGTTGATCTATCATTATTTTCATACTCCCATTTATATAATCTTGGTATATATATATTACTATTTTTACTATTAATTTTCTTATTTAAAATATGTTTTATTAAACTTTCTTGGAAACTTTTAATAAGATATTTCATAATTGGATGTCTAATACTTATTAATCTAAATATTCCATATTTTGTTATGTGTTTTCGTACCAATTTCTGTGTACATTCAACTATATATTTAATTTTATTAACATTTTAATAACTTACTACACTATGTCTCTTCTCTCCGAATACATAAAGTGCTCGGCATGCCCCTTCAAGAACGTTTACGTTATTTGGCATTGTATCGTCATTGTTTTTGGTGTGGGACATTTAGTAGAAGGTATTGAAACTTTTAACACAAATTCTCGTTCGCCAATTCTTAATTCTTTAACATCTATCTCTTTATTCCGAGCTCAGATGTATTCGATTACGACGATATTTCCATACTTGTATAGTGTGAAGCGAAATAATTAGTTGAGTACTTTTTGTAGAATCTAAGTAAACTGACATTCGAAAATAATTTTTGGCTGCCATGGTTCAACATTATTTACAATTATTCGATCTTTTTCTGATTCGTCGAATCTTTCCCCATCTATATTAAAAATTTCATGACCACTAGTAGTAATATCAATTTTAGTCGTCTGAAGGATTTCTAATTGAAGCCACATCTGGATGATCCAATACCGAAAAAATGACTAACCGTAAATATATTTCCATGAGAATTCAATAATCCATGTGCGACATCCATTTTTAGGGGGGGGGAGTTTCGGAAAAATCAATTTGACGTATGGAATTCATAGCAATAATTTTATAAATTCCTCTTTTACCTTCTAATTGTTCAATAGTAATTTTAAACCATTTTCCATAAAATATAATGTAATGCTGGAAGTTCCCCACCATGTAAAAATCTGTTTTAATATAATTTATTCGCAACAGGTTTCACGTGATCTATTATCATGGTTTCTGCATGTGATAAAATTCTAAAAATCGATATTCAGAGGGTGAGACACAGGTGATAAATATACTACCCCTGACAAACCCAACCCTAACCCATGCATTTAGCATGAAGAGAGTCTAGCTAGGTTAAGTTTTCTCAATTTTTAACGAGAAATCTGTTGTTTTGTAATAAATTATATTAACATATTTTTTTACATGACCGCACTATTTTGAAAAAAGCGATAAATTTTTTTACGTTGTAAATTTTATTTTTAACATTTTATTAACATAAGAACGTTTTGAATTAATTAATTAACTAGTAAAACTTAAATTTAACAAATCATTTTTTTACGTTTCGTAAGAGAATTAACGCCAACGCTGTAACAATGCCAGCATTTGACAATTGTTAAAAATTAATGATTTTAGTTACAATACGTAAATATTGGTTCTTATTTTTTTTTTTTACTTCTACCTTACATACTGTTAATGAATTAAAAAAAATGATCTCTCATTGTAAATGCAACGAATGCAGATATCAATGAAATCACAAAAAGGTGCAAATGTTCTAAAAATATAAAATTCACGTGAATGTTACTTCAAAAGGTAAATTTTTTTGAACTGAAACTGAATAACAACATATTATGCAAACAAACAATCTAATATATTTAAATCAAGATACATTTACTGTACATAAATGGGGGTCGTCTAAAGCAGAGTCCATCACGAGATTTTCCGTTGACTATGGCCAATGAAAATCGTGAATTTTTTGTTTATACGGATCAGCCCGACGAAGAAAAAAAGTGAAAAACACGAAAAATAAAAGAAACTAATGTCTAAACATATCTTGGTGCATTAATAAAAAATGTCGGGGAGGCAATTTTACATATAATAGTTACTAATAGTTACTCAAACCCTAACCCTAACCCAGCACTTACTCTAATATTAATTAATTTCGGTAATCATGTGATGGACTCTGCTTTAGACATCCCCCANGGGGTCGTCTAAAGCAGAGTCCATCACGAGATTTTCCGTTGACTATGGCCAATGAAAATCGTGAATTTTTTGTTTATACGGATCAGCCCGACGAAGAAAAAAAGTGAAAAACACGAAAAATAAAAGAAACTAATGTCTAAACATATCTTGGTGCATTAATAAAAAATGTCGGGGAGGCAATTTTACATATAATAGTTACTAATAGTTACTCAAACCCTAACCCTAACCCAGCACTTACTCTAATATTAATTAATTTCGGTAATCATGTGATGGACTCTGCTTTAGACATCCCCCATAAATGGGCAAAATTCTGTAAATCACTTAACTCAGCACTGTTTTTGATAAAAACAAAAAAATAAGTTAAATTCTTGTATTTTATATATAAATCAGCCAACATTTACTAATTAGTATCTGGATCGCGAATTAAGAGCTCAGGGGAAATTTAACATTTTTTTCTTAATAATTTTTTTTTTATTTAGTATATGTTTCAAAATACTAACAAATAAAGTCAATTATTTTGAGCTATGTTTTAGAAAAATATTAATATAAATTTAACATTTCTGTTGCACGTGTTAAAAATCATCATCATTCTTAGAAACAAAGAATGATTTACCCGATAAAACTTGATACTTGTTAGTGATATTGATGATGTGATGTTAATAGTCATATTTCTTCATTTGTTAATGACGATAGAATCAACGATAAATGAATTTTATTGATCTATTGTGTCGACGACGAAAATAAGAATGAACGTTTTATAAAATGACTTATGATAAAAAAAAAAAAGGTTCATGTTAATAACCAATATCTTCAACCTCAAACATGAGTTATTGTACTAGAACATTAATATTTGTTTTTTATAAAAAAAAAAATACCTCCTACCGGTCTTGAAGAAGATCAACTCTCCCGGTAATGGTTTAAAATAGGTTAAAAATATGAAAAAAAAATTTCTAATAATAAATTTCGTTTAACCTAATGATTTTTTTTTTATTAAACCTGATTAATTTTTGGTCAAATTAAAATAAAATTTCAATAAGAATAATAAATATATTGTGTTTGTTAATTACATAAATAAATACATAGTAAATTAAAAATTCATAAAATACAAATTAACAAAAAAAGTGTATTAATAATAAAATTATCACTAAACATCATTATTTGGGATTATTCAGGTTATTCAAAATTCCCAATATAGTTTTTAAATTTTGTTCTAATTCATCAAATCTTGTCTCCTGCTTATTAAATCTTGTCTCCAGATTAATGAAGCTTGTCTTAAATTCATTTTCCAGGTTATTAAATCTTTCTTGCATTGATAATTGATCACTGACGCTTGTAGTAGGACCTGGATGATCTTCATTACTCGATTTATTATTTTTTGTATTATAACTGACATTCTTTGACGGTTTGTCATTTGATTTCTTGTTCAATTTGGAATTAACATTTTTTAACATAAAAATTTCTTCATCAATAAATAAAATTCTATCAATTGTACGAGGTTTGATAGACAAATCTATAGTATTTGAAGAACCGTCATTTTGTATAGGTCGATATCTTTTTGAATCATCTAAAATTTGTAATAAATTTAAATTATATTTAAATAAACTTAATTCATTTTAAGATTGAAAAAGTTTTTGCAAGAGAAATTATTATTATCGGTTATCACCTTGGTTGTCATCATCATCGCTATCCTCGAAATCTGTTAAATCTAGTAATTCAGCCGAATTCTCACCCATAAGACGTAATTTTTGTTTCTCGACCTTTTTAGTTTCCGTAAGCCAGGTATCAATCACATTAGGATCAGGTATATAATAAATGTATCGAGGATTACCTCTTTTACTATGAAACGGTTTTTCTAAAGCTTCATACTCAGCAACAAGTTCAGCACGATATCTATGAGCTGCTGTACGACTTTCTTCACTTGCATTCTCAAACGCACCACTGTAGAATTAAGAGAATTAAAAATTATAATCCAAAAATTTTTACAACTTTTACAACTTATACGGAACTTTTATAATGCACACAATTAATGATTTACAATAATAATTAAAATATATACTTACTTCATAAATGCAATCAACAGATTTTGGAAAATTAACACCAATATTACACTTCCTAGTATGCTAATTACATCTACGGTATAACTATCCTGATCGTCTAATTGATTCCATCGTCCATTGGTCCAAAAGAATACAGATTCTACTGATGAGATGAAAGCCGAAGAATAATTATTAAGTCGGAAAGAATCATCAAAATCCTAAAAAATTGGTATATTTGAGTATAAGTCTGGATTCGAAATGTCTTTAATTTTATAAGAGAAATTTGTAAACTTTAGCCTTACATAATTAAGAAGAATGAACCTGAAGAAGATCATAACGATAAATTCAATAATGAAATAAAATAAATAAATTAGTAACATTTAAAATAACGAAAAAAAAATTAACAAAATTCATAATAATCATTATAATTATTATAATTACATAGCGTGACCAAATGCAAGTATGGCAATAAACATGAATGCAAAAAATGGCCAAATAGTTTTTAAAATACTTGAAATGATAAAAATAAAACGTCCCGGACTTTCAAAATATCTCAATAGTAATAACTATAAATAAAAAATAACAATTAATATAAATAATAATAATAATAATAATAATAATAATCCTAAAAAAATTTACTTCGTCCAGAAAGAGATATATAGAAAAGTATTTACCAATTCAAGCCACATAACTAAAGCCGTAAACGCCAAAACAGTATTAAATATCGAATAAGAAAAAATGAGTACTTGATGATCATATAAAATACTAACTATATTATTTGCAAACGGAAATAATAATGCTGCTAGATCAACCATATTATAAACATTTATATATCGATACCATCCTTCTCTTTTTAATTGCACAATCTCCGTAACAATTAAATACCATCCAGTATATAAATATACCAAGAGGGAAATTGTGAATAATAAATTTGAGTCTATTTCAATTAAATTAACCATTTTTGATTCTCCGTTAAATGAATATGAAATAATTGTTATAATATACGAAATAGCATAAAATATATACATAAAGATATGACGAATAAAATATCGACGGGCAGCCGACCATTTAAAATCCAAGACCGCCATAATTGTAGGTGTCTGATAGATTTTATAACCTTTCTCTTTCTCTTCATGAATAACTCGAAGGAAAGGACTCATTTCTCTAGTATTAGTAATAACTTTTCTACGTGGCCAAAAAAATATTCGTAAGAATACAAATAGAAACCAAAAATATTTTAAATAATTTTCACTCTGATCTTCACGACCTTTGGGAGCAGGGTCCTCGGGGTTGGGGTTAGAATCCTTGTGGTTAGGGACTGTAAAATCAGGTAATGGGACCATATAAACTTTACGATCACTACGTGAAGTTCGAAACCTATAATACCATCTTATAACATTTTTTTAAAGAATAGATAATTAGTAAAAGACAAAAATGACATAACTCCTCTTTATGATCTTTATGATTATAATTACTTTTTAAATAGGTTTTCTAAGAAAACCCATAGAGTATAATGTAACTTTGGTGCAAGACGCGGTTTTACTACCAAAGAATGTATCACAGCTGCGTTGTTTCCTTTCTTTTGATCGAACTTATTAATATGTAATGGTGGAGTGTAAGCTTCAGTAGTTCCAAAACATGGTTTTTTGAATAAATATTGAATAAATTCCCCTTTTTAAGAATTAAAACGAATTAATTCGTAATTAATTCATATAATTAATATAATTAATCAAGTAAAAATTTCGACTTACTTAAATTGTTATCATATAATAAATGTATTGCTTTGCTTACAGTGAACATCCAACCATGATTATTATATTCTTTAGCATTATTAGCATAATAATCTATTAAATATTTTAAAATTACTGTCGAATCACCCCTTTTTAAAATAGCATAATATAAATCCGACTTTGATATTTCGGTTGTTGATCTACTATTATCTTCATCTGCCTCCCATTTATATAATCTTGGTATATATATATTACTATTTTTACTATTAATTTTCTTATTTAAAATATGTTTTATTAAACTTTCTTCATAACTTTTAATAAGATATTTCATAATTGGATATCTAATACTTGTTAATCTAAATATTCCATATTTTTTAATATATTTTCGTACTAATTTCTGTGTACATTCAACTAAATATTTAATTTTATTAACATTTTCATGGCCTGTTACAATATGTTTTTTCTCTCCTAATACATAAAGTGCTTGACATGCCCCTTCAAGAACATTTACGTTATTTGGCCAATGTATCGTCATTGTTTTTGGTGCGTGACGTTTTTTAGAAGGTACTGAAACGTTTAATACAAATTCTCGTTCGCCAATTCTTAATTCCTTAACATCTATCTCTTTATTCCGAGCCCAGATGTATTCTAATACTCGATTGCGACTTTTATCTCGTTTTTCTTTAGTATTATTATTACGATATCTCCATACTTGTATAGTGTTACTCGAAATAATAAGTTGGGTACTCTTATCCAAGTAAACTGATATTCGAAAATAATTTTTGCTTTGATACCACGGTTCAACATTATTTATAATTAATCGAGTTTTTAATGAATCGCGTCTTTTCCCATCTGTATCATAAATTTTATGATAAACTTCATCATTTGTAGTAACATCAATTTCTGTCATTGCCTTCGCTGAAGTATTTCTAATTGAAACCACATCTGGATGACCTAACACCGAAAAAATATCTCCGTTATCTCTAACTGCAAACACCTTTCCATGAGAATTCCTTAATCTATGTGTGACATCCATTTTCAGGGGTTTCGAAGGTTCAGAATAATCAATTTGACGTATGGAATCTTTAAATGTGGTAAATAAATCCCATACTACAAATATTTGGTGCTTAGAATTTTCACCTTGTCGATCCTCTTTTTCTTCGAGGATTATTAAAAGTTTATTATCATCATCAATAAAATTCATAGCAACAATTCTATAAATTCTTTGACCTTCTAATTGTTTAGTGGCGATTTCCAAACCATTTTCCATAAAGTATAACGTAATGCTGGTAGTTCCCCGACAAAATGCTAAAATTTTTTCATTTTGGGAGATGACAGTGATAGGAGGGCCATAAATCATGTTGGGAGCTATCGAAGATTCTTGACGTTTGAATAACATCTCTAGATCGCCGGTAATTAAACTATACATTTCAATGATTTGTTGTCGATTTTTAAAAGAATGTACCACAAAATGATTTTTAACAATACTTGTGTGTAAGTGTTCAAATGAATTTTGCCAATGATCATGTGCAAGACGAATTGAAAGTTGTTTTGGTAATTCGAATCGCTCAATCTTGGATGGTCGTGAGAAAAATGCTTGTTTTCTTTTAGTAAGACTTATGGTTTCTTTATAAATTCCCGATGAGTTAACTATAATAATTGTCGGTTTGTTTTTTAACAGTTGATCACTATCGTCGCCATAATTACTATCACCATCATCGCTATCAAGAAATCTTATAACACCGCCAATTGATTCTAAAGAAGTATGTATTTCGCTTTCATCTTTAGTAGAGATAACCCATGTTCGAGGACGAAGATATTTATTACAAGATTCTTTGCAGCTTTTGTCATCACCATATTGGTCGTTAACTTCATTAACTATATCGCCAGTTTCTAAGTCATTTTCGTTATCACTATATTGGTCATTTTTTTCTTCATCAGAGTCCAATTCATTTTTGTTTTTAACTTTATCGCTAAATTCTAATTCAACTTCATCGCTAAATTCTAAGTCATTTTCGTCCATTATATTCTTACGGAATCCTCTAGCATCACTACAAGATAATGCAATAAGACGTTCATTATCATCGTCTATACAATTAGATATTGCTATAGACCAACAAAGGTGTCTTTCATTAACTCCACAATCAAGATTAAAAATACGTCCACTACTTAAATTATCAACATTATATAACTTAAATTCGCGCGTCACTATTGTTTTAATTATTTTATTAATTATTAAAGATTTATTATTAAAAAAAATTATTATTTATGAAAAATATTAAAGATAAAAAAGAAATAATCGACATCATAATTAATAAATGATTAATAATTAACTTTACCTGGATCAAAAGTAACAATTTGTTGACAGTCTGGGCTTATCGTTATGCAACTACCGAAAAACAGCGAATCTTTCTCTATGGAGCTTGTTATTGACAAATTTTCTAAATCATTTTTCTTATAAAAGCTAAAGCTATAAAAAGTTGAATGGGGCCTTTTTGCCATGTTTTTTTTGTGAATATTGACAATCAAATGAAAGTAAATTTATATTCCCTTTATATTTGGCATATCATTTGTCGACTTTTACATCATTTAAACCTTATTGTAATTTACCATTCTGGATTTTATTCGATATTATACTTTATATAACTAAAAATGCCATTGGTATGCACAGAGTGCATTCAAGGAAGCAAAATAAATGTACATAATTTCTTTATACAGAAGTTTGTGCATTTATATTTTTTTCATAAATTATACATAAAAAAATACATTAAATTTATACACTGAAAAGATGTAATATAATAAAGCCGATTTTATTTCTATAATAATTCTAACTTGAAAAATATAAGATGTGGGGTTTGCGATCCAAAGAAGGTAAAATATATTTAATTCATTATATCTAATATTATAAATATACCTAATATACCTGATATAATTTATTATTTCCCTCTCATATACTTAATCCAAGATTTACTCCATGCCATAAATCGAATATTCGGATACACAAACTTGTTTTATTTATTTGTTTATTTGTTATTGTTTTATTTATTTATTTTAGATTTTTCATCACCCCTAACGATGTAAAATTTATTTTTTGTCCATTTTGAATTAACTCAGAAATAAAAAGAAATAAAATTTGTAGGATTAAAAGCACTCAACGGTACAAAATATCATTTTTACAAAGAAAAAAATTCCTTAATATTGTTTTTCAATTATCCAAATTCTCGTCACAATTTTTTATTTAATAAAAGTATTAGTTATAAATCTATATTAATATATATATATATATATATTTTTAAAAAAAAATGGAATATTTATAAATTAGGATTAATAGTATCTTAAATATTAAAAAAATATTTATTTTTAAATTACTAAAATTAAGATAGAATTGTGTCAACTGTTGAGTAACGGATCAGCAATAACACAAAAAAAAAATTTAAAATATATATTGCATCAATTTTTTTTTTTTGTGTATGAAAATCATAAATCTTTACTATTCTAGTAAATGTGATTACTCAATTCCGTGTTTCAGATTTTAGGTTATATAGCTCCTGAAGTATTATTAGATGGGAAAGAATACACAAAGGCTGCTGATGTCTATTCACTTGCAATTATTGCTGGTTTTCAACCATATTCTGATGTACCACATGATGAAGAGTTAGCTTTAAAAGTATGTAATGGATTACGGCCAAAAATTCCACTAAATTAATTACGCAAATGATTATGCGACGCTGGGATGCTTGAATTACTTGGCGACTCACTTTTGGAGAATTAAGTGAAGAGTTGAAAAAAGTACGATTTAAAGAAAATATATATAAAAATAACAATGAAATTACAATTCAAATTAAGGAAGCTGAAGAATTATCTGCAAATGAAACGACAACTGATATAGCAACAGCCACAACTCCACTTAATTACAAAACGCATCCACAAACAATTTATGTCTAGTAGACTTCTCAATTTTTTAAAACCTGTAAACGAACCAAATTTTGAAAAAGAGCTTGAAGAATTAACAGAATCTTTGTCCATAAAATCAACAATGTGTTATATTTGATTTTATAAATAATTATATTAAATTAAATTATTCCGTTCTTATTTTTTTTATTTAGATGATGATATTGACGATGTTTTATAAGATTTTTTAAATAAAAAAAAAAGTTGTAAAATGATATTCTAATTTTTATTTAATAAATTATGAAGCACCGCATAGTCGGATTTTATATCTTGATTCTTCATTCCGGATTTTGGATTCGATCCGATCCGTGGATTTGTAATCACATGATCAAAATCAATAGTAAATTTCGGGGTTAATTAATAGAGATTTTTTCGAATCTCTTTTTCCTAGGTTTCCATGTCTTTTGAAAAACAAAAATACAACTGTTTTCAGCTTGTAACATTATTCCCGAACTTCATTACAGCTGTATGCATGAATTGGTGGTTGGCTTTTTACTAATAAAAAAAACTATAGCGACGAAAAACAAATATGAAAGTCCAAATAGAACTAGAACTTAACAAAACCAAATAAAAATTAATAAGTTTTATTACATTGGCCAAAATTAATATTAATTTCGGCTGAAATTATCAAATTTTCTGAATTATACGTGCCAAAACCTCGCCAGATTTTTTTTAAGTTGTACAAAATTTTTTCACGTTCCGATCCAAATATTGATCGTCCCAAATTTTGCTTAATAGCTATTCCGATTTTTATACTGTGGCGAACTGGTAATTGGGTGGAGTGTTACGAAAGATGATAATTTGTGACACTAGGATGAACATTCAGGTGATTTATCATCCTGGATGATAATTTGTGTAGCCATCCGTAATATGCCGTGCGAGGAGATGAAGTACAAGGATGAAGGATGAAGGACGCACAAAGGATGAAGGATGAAGTACAAAGATGAAGGATGAATTGTAAACAAAAGAGAAAGTATAAATATGATTGCTGTTGAGAGCAAGTTCAGAACAGATAGAGAGAGAACAGATTACAATTAAGAATTCATTATTCAGAATAGTTTTCGAAATAGTTTAAAAATTAATAATTATTAAATAGAAAAGTAAACTTCCTTCAGGGATGGTAAAATAGACACGCTACCCATCGTAATATTTCTGTCGTTGAATGATACTTTACTTTTAAAACTTTATATTTTATATTTTAATAAACTTATATTTGTGTCGTAATATTGTGAAATATTATATTATTAAATATTGTTTGATACTGCGTTAATTGCTTTTACTCCACCTTACTCATTGTGCCTTCATGATTATTTGATTATTATTATTATTATTTATTATATTTATTATCTGTTTTGATTAGATTGACTGATTGCTTGACCTACTGGCAGATAGAGCATATTATTATTGTGTTTGTGTGATGCAAACTTTGAGACTGATTTGAGAAATTGTTCGAAATACTCTGCACTCCTGTGACAATACGAATTAAAATCCGAAATAAGAATATAAAAAAGATAGAAATTAATTTAATAATTTTATAACAAATCTACATTTCCTTAATATTAAATCCATTAAATCATAATCACAATTAGAATATAATATTCGCATTAAAACATGACATTTTGTTATTCTTGTCGCGTAATGAATCCTGGATTTTCCAGAGTTGGCATAGTGGTAAACCTTTATTAGCGTATCTGGGATTGATTCGAAAATAATATTAATAGGATAAGCACAACAAATAAAGGCAATTATTTTGTGCCGCGTCTTAAAAAAAATATTGATATAAATTCACCATTTTTTTAAACGTATTTCTCACTTTCAAAAAATCATCATCATCATTATTATAAACAAAAATAAGAATATTTACGAGTATCAATTTTTGAAAAAGATTTATTGGGTAAGTTAAGTTATGTACGTATTGATTGTTGATAATTCTATTTCTACATTTGTTTGTGACAAAATAGAGTCAATGATAAATAAATTTTGTTGATCTATAGCAATATCTAACTGTGTCGACGACTAAAATAATAATGAACGTCTTATTTCTTTACCTTATTTTGATGTACGTGAAATGCTTTATGATCAAAACGAAAGTTCATGTAGTGATGGCGACGTTAATAACCAATATCTTCAACTTCAAACATTAGTAATTTCAATTAAATATAAGAGAGAATGGGTAGTGTTTCTTGAATGTGTTAATTAAAAAAATAAACGGTAGTTATTATTCTTCTCACGATCAGCTGTCAATTAAAATTATTTATGGTATGGTTACATTCTTTTGATTTAGATGTTATTTAATTCGTGGTTCTCCGATCTTTGTCATCTTTCAAAATGAAGAAATTATAGAATTTTGTAGGGAGCTACCAGCATTACATTACTTTTAATGGAAAATAGTTTACTAGGTCAAAAAAGGGGGAATTTATAAAATTATGGCAAATGAGATTGAAAACTTTTAACGGTTATTTAAGAATACCTACAAGGTGAAAATTCTAAATATCAAATATTTGTAGTATGAGATTTATTATTAGATGAATTCTTATGGAAAGATGTTCGTAATTACAGATTGTGGGATATTTTTCAATGAATTTGGCACAATTTAAGAGAGAAGAGTGAAGTAGATAATATTTGATTTAGGATCTTTTATTATCAATAATAGCATACCATAATTTTAATTTTATAGCTTGAAATTGTATGTCTTTTTTCTCTTTCTTCTCTTTCTCTAAATTTGAATGAAATTTTTTTTTATTACTTTTTCTATTTATTGAGATATTTCGAAGATCCGAAACGTTTTATTTATATATTACTAATATTTTAAATACCATTTGTGTTTGGGCTAAGACGCGTCATGATATTGTAATAATTATGGTGAATTTTATTTCATTTTGTCCTTAATATTTTAACTTTTAGAAGATAAAACACTGAAAAATTACTATTCACACATATTCCATCTAATCAGCGGAATGTATTCTTTTATACTAATGGACAATGAACAAATTAGAACAATAATTATGCTTCAAATGAGTATATCAGAAAGTATAATGTTAGTGTTAATTTGCTAATTGCAATTTTTGATTACAATTTATTTATTTTTTTAGTTCTGTAATGGTGAAAATGAAGTAGATTCATACAGCAGTTCAAATATATCGAAACTTTAGAAAAGATAATCCTCGATTCGTTTATTATATACCTAATACTAATGTATGAGATTGATACTTGGCTTGAAAAAACCGAAAATGATAATGAGAAACAAAAAAATTATAGCGGTGATGACGATAATCAAGGTAATAACTGATAACAAGAATTTGTAAAAGTTTCAACTTATTTGAAATAATTTAAAAATTACCTAAATAGGGTATTCGTAAATTAAAGTCATAATTTATAATTTAAGATTTAAATTACAAGAAAAAAAGGTATTAAAATTTGGTTATGCATTTTAATTGCCATTTCTTGTTTTTAATTAATAATAAAGTAAAGGAGGGCATTTTTATGTATGATTATTTTGTATTTAATAATTTATGTTTTAAATGAAACCAATTCAATAAAGTTATAATATTACTATTTAATTCATGTTGATTTTTTTTTATAATCTATAATTTTCTACTGTTTACTTTATGAAGCTTACGAAATGTATTGTCGCGGTCTGCGCAGAACAATATGAAAAGTTACGCAAATCAGTCTCAATAAACTCAAGATAATCTCACGACAATTCAATGTTTAACTAACGCACTTCTCTTGTGCACAATTTCACGAAGCAGGCAATCAGTCGATCAAAACCTGCTTACTAACACTCTTAAACAATGCAATTTCGTGTAATATCTGAAGGTTCGATGAGCAAGTGGAGTAAAAGTACCTTTATTACTTCTTGCACACTACCAAAATTGATAGACCTTTTTAGAGTAGCTTTTCAAAGAAATAGAAGTAGTTTATTCAAAAGTATTTATAAAGATTTGTTACAAATATATAACAATAGAGATATATTACTACTTTGGCGTATCTTATCCCTATTGCTATGCAAAAGTTTATTTTATTACGAAATAATTTTAGAATTATTAGATCACTGTAGGATCATTTATTATTAGAATTAACTATTGCGAAGGAATTATTTATTATTTTTATTATTAATCACAAATCAAAAAAAAGTCTATTACAAAAATAAAAGAATATTTTGGAACTATTTCAATTATTATTAGGATTATAAAGAAATTACTATAATTTTGAGTATAAAATTGAATAAAAAAAATGTTTTGCCCAAAAGGAATCTCTTGTTCTTCTCTCCAACCGCAGCTTCTTTTATAAATTTTCTATTGTTTACCTTCATCTTCCATCATCCATAAACACGTTCTTGTGTTAGGCGAAAAATAAAATCTCATCCAAGATGAAGGATGATGCACAAGGATAATTCATCCAAATAGTGACACATATCATCCTTTCTCATCCCCCGTGACATTGGTTACCTTCGTGTTGCCTCAGTATGTTAAATGGCAAGTTAAAAACCTTTTAAGACTTAAGCCAATATTATTATTAAACTAATATTATAAAAAAGCTTTTAAAAATTTACATAGATTTATGTATATTCTTTAATTGAAACGTTGTTCAAGACAAGATTAAGTATCTATATCTATTGCTTCTTTCATATAAACTTTAAAAAAAATTTCATTGATAGAAATCTATAATGAAGCAATTTTTTTATGAAAGATTTTAATGTGAATATGTCTGTCATATCGGTTTGAATAATATTAATGTTTATTTCAAATTTCAATTGAATTTGTTAAAATTCTTTTAATATTTAATTTAATATTTAATTTATATATATATATGTATATTAGTTGTGCGTAAATTATTATTTTATAAAAGTTAAAAAACTAGTTTTTTTTTAATAATTTTAAATAAGTAATCATGACGCAGGAGTTTGGATAATATTTAGGTAATATTATTTTCTCTGAAATCTAACATTTGAAACAAAGCACAGAACGCAGAACAGTTGTAGAAATGATGAAATAATGATCTCAAAAAGTAGTCAAGCAAATAAATAAATACCATCCCGTTTTGACTTGACTTTCACTTATTCACTTTTACTAAAAAAAAATAATAAATAATAAAAATAATAAATTAATAAATTATTAAAAATAATAAATAATAATTAAAAAAAATAAAATGAATTCATAGTCATTTTTGTTACGCTTCACATAAATGTTTCATATAAATTTATGAAAAAAGACCAAATGATCAGAATCATTTCTATTCAATATAAAAGATTTTAAAATTTAGGTATATACTTATTTAATACCTATTTTAATATAAGATCAATAATTATCTTCTTATAATAAGAAAATAATGCCTTAAGAATATTAGAATTTAACTTATTTGTGCCGATAGATAATAGAAATCAAAGGTGGTAAAATCGATAGAATGACTAAAATTTTATCTATTTTTTTTTTTGTTTCTTTAACTAGAAATCTATAAATTTACTCACGATAGAGTGTTTTCATCTGACCCTAAAAAAAATTTATTGCAATGGTATTCCTAAATAAAAAAGTCTATACAGATTCAAGAATTTCTATTAAATATAAAAAATATATTCGTTACAACATTTTATTAACATTTATAAAATAATAAAATCAAAAATTGTTTTTATTTCAAAAATAAAGTTAATACAATGATAATAATTGAACATAAAAATTAGTTTATTTAATGTGTCAAAGAAACCACCAAGAGCATAAATAGCTGAGCTGATTACAGAATTATCCATACAAGTTATTCTTGGATAAAACATCTTTCATTTGATATTAGAAAGCGAATATTCTAAAAATATTAGATATTAATATTTAAAAAAATTTTGAAATGAATTTGAATTTTTATAGCAATAGTTTTCGATTCTTAGTTAATTGGATAATTATTCATAATAATATTCATTTTGAATTTGATAGAAAAAGAAATAAGTCAGATAAAACTTGATAAAATCATTAGAAAAATTTTATTAACAAATAAATATAATTGATAAAGTATTTGAACACCATTCATTGATTCTTGATTAATTATGCACATTTATTATTAATGTTCTATCTTTTAATTTTTTGTTAAAACCAGAAATACTGGTGGTGTGCATCATATGGTGATTGAAATTTCCAAAAAGAAGACTAAATGGGAAGAATCATAAAACTTAAAAAAGCATGCAATTTTTCAAAACTCAAGAATCATTGTATAAATTTCTTAGAAGCACAAGAAGTAAAGCGATTGAAAAACTCTTAAAATTTTTAAATTATAAAATATCTTTCAGAATGACAACAGTTAACTAATTGTTAAATTAATTCTGAAATATAAATAAAACAATTGACGACGGCAACTTTTATTTATATTATAAAATCAAATATACCCCTTCTGTAAGAGTAAAATTACAAACAAACTGGGTTACATTATATAGTGATAATAAAAATAATGACAATATAGATTTTTGTTAGTTAATTTTATCAATTTTTATTGATCTATTGTTTTGAAACAGCATAGTTCTTAACAAAGTTCCTTACTTTCATTGAACAAAAAGATAAATACAATATTTGGTAATTTTAAAATATATATATCAAATATTATATTTGCTAGATAACATAAAATAAAAGAAAAATATATATATTAAGCACCAAGAAAATCTTAATATTTTAACAAATTTATTGTCTTTTTGAATTTAGAGCAGAGTTAAAAAAGAACAGAGATTTATAATATTTTACATTCTGAACAATGTACTGTCTAAGTGTAAACTATTTCTTCTTTCTTAAAAACCACCCAATAGAAATAAATAATATTCAACCATTTTATTTATATTTTATTTTATTTTTTTTTATTGATCAGTTTAGGTGCCAATATGTTTTGTACCTATTTTTTGTGCAATAAAATTTCATTTCTAAAAAATATTGATGATTTGAATAGAATGAGAAAAATGTTAGGTTTTTTAAATGTATAAATTATAAATATTTTTTTTATTTTTTTTTGGTTAAATTAATTAATTCAATTTAATTGAACTTTTTTGTTATTGATTTTTTTTGTTAGTTGATAGAGATAATAAAAAAAATAAAGTTAATATTTTTCCTATTAAATAACAAGTGGTTCTATTTTTTAAAAATTTATTTATTGATTGTTTCTTTATATTTTACTCTTCATTTTTTTTTTGTAGTGTTGATGCAATATGATAGGAATATTCATCTATATCTAATAAATTATAAAGGGAAATTCTTCAAAAATCACTGAAAAAATATCTAATGTATTATTATTATTTTTTTCGATCCATATGCATATTTTTTTTATAAAAATAATTATAAATTTAATACTTGAATAAAATAATGACATTATTATGAATTGATAAATTACATTCATTAAATTAATTTTTATCTCATCCAATTTCATCGATTATCATATAAAAAAAGATTCAATGCAAATAACGGATATAACGATAAATTAAAATAGTTAAAAAAAATCTTAATTACAAATTAATTTAATTGAATTTATACAGTGCTCTATACTTATTGTTAAGATTTTATGAAATGTAAATTATCTCTTGAATACAAACTAATTTAATTGATTTATAATTTATATAATAAAAACAAAAAATATTAAACGAATTATATTATTTTAAAACATCAATATCATCACCTAAATAAAAATAAAATGAAATTAATATAATAATTATAAAATAAAATGTTATATATTGTCGCGGTCTGCGCAGAACAAGATGAAAGTTACGTCAATCAGTCTCACCAAATTTAGATGACTCACACGATAATTCAATATACTACTAACACACTTTTCCTTGTGTGCAAGACTCCGAAACACAGTAAGATCAGGCTATCAGTTGATCAAAACCTGCTTACTAACAATCACTAACAATGCAATTACGTGTACGTGTAATATCTGAAGGTACGATGAGTAAGTGGAGTAAAAGTATCCGCTACTAAACTACTACGTACACTGCCGAAATTTGATAGACTTTTGAAGTAACTTGCAAAGAAACAAAAGTAGTTTATTAAAAGTATTATAAAGATTTATTACAAAAGTATAACAATAGAGATATATTACTGCTTTAGCGTATCTTATCTCTATTACTATACAAACTATTTGTTAAATTTATTATGGAATTATTTATAAAGAAAAAGTATTAGATTTTTACAAAATTATTTATTATTACTATTAATTATTCAAAGAAAATTATTCACTAAAAATTATTTCGGAACTATTTATTATTATTAAGATTATTAAGAAAAATTATTAAATTTTTAATATGAATAAAGAAAAAAAAATGTTTTCGCGAGAAGGGAATCTCTTGTTCTTTTTCCCAACCGCAGCTACTTTTATAATTCTTCTATTTACCTTCATCTTCTGTCATCCATAAACACGTTCTTTATACCAGGATAAATAAATAGTCAAGGATGACACACAAAGGATGATTTATCTCCGTGACTTTTGTCCTCTCCGTGCCACCTCAATATAATTGATACTTACTAATACTTATACGAGAAAAAGATTCTGTCAATTCTTTTTAAAATTAGGTTCATTTACAGGTTTTGGAAGATTTGAAAATTGAGAAGGCGACGTAAATTGCTTGTGGATGTGTTTTGTAATTAAGTGGGACTGCAGTTTTTGTATCAGATGTTTCTTGATTTTTAGAAAATTCTTCGGCCTCTCCAATTTAATTGTAATTTCACTAGTATTTTCTCCATGATCCTAATAGTATTTATACAACTCATAAAATAATTCTTCAAAAGTGGGTCGATGTGCGATTCAAGCATCCCAACATCGCATAATCATCTGTGTAATTAATTTAAGAGTTAAAATGTAATTTTTGGTCGTAATCTATTACATATTCATCATCATGTGGCACATCATTGAAAGCCGATAACTATTTCATAAGATATAAGCAGCTTTTGTATATTCTTCCCCACCTGATATTTCAGGAGCTGTATAAGGTAATACTCCAAAAACATTTCTCTTTTGGGGATTTTCTACTCAATTAATTTGCTTAACCCAAAATCTGAAATTTATAAATTTATAAAAATTAAAAGGAGGTGATAAAATATTTATAAGGCAGAAATTCCGATGAAATTATGTCTAATTTATGAATTTCTGTAAAAGTCATCGTAGATATATTAATTTCTTATGCCAATTGATATTATTTTGATCTTTTGTAATTCCATCAAATGAGAATTATGCAGATGTTTCGAGTGAATTACCGTCAAAATAATATTTTTCAATAGTAATTAATATATTAAATTTTCAAACATATTTTCATATTAACTTTAATCTAAAATATTGCTTTACCTCATTTAAATATCATCAATCTTTTTTTTAATGCCATTTCAAATTGACCATTTTTCTCTCTTCATTTGTCCATAGCATAATAAATAGTACTAAAACCACCTTTTCCATTTGTTTAATATCATGAAATCTATCATAATGTATCCATTTTATTGTACCATTTACATTTAATTTAGCATCTTAAATTTATCTATCGTTTTATTTCAATTTGTAAATTTATCAAAATCATTTCTAAAATGTGTTATGCCATTTTTTATTCAGTCTATTTTTTTTTAAAATAAATAAAAACCAATAAATAAATTTATCTATCAGAGATGGCAAGGCTAGAATTATTTTGGTATAAATACGCGCTAAAATCAACGACACTAAGATTAATTACTTCAATTAAATTAACGAATAATAATAGTCTAATGATAAATAATAATTCAACTAAGTTATTAGATGTTAGGTTAAAGCATATCAGTAAAATTATTCCATTTCAATTCTCAATAAATCTGTCCAAGTAGATCGAAATTCTAAAATCAATAGAATCCCTTTTTACAATATCTGAAATCTTTTAATATAAATTTTCTTATTTTCGATCCATTTTCTTAAAAAATATATTTAAAATCACGCCGATCGGTGATAAATTTATTTTTTCGAATTTAATATCATCATTCCTTAATATGAGACTCGGAGTAGATGTCTAATAGCAGCTTAATTTATATTAAATAAATTATAATAAATTATAATAAAATATACCTGATATATTGTCTAATGATGATCTATATATAAAATTATCGTTTTTTATAATTAATATTCCTTAACTGGTATTTAAATGTTGTATAACAAATAAATGCATGTGATAAATTAAATCTGGAAATAATGAACGAAAGAACATTCTGTGACTATAAACTATAATATTGTTATTGTGACAGAATATTTAGAACATTCCATTTTTACCAACTGCCAATTATATAATATTTGAATAAATTCGAAAATAATTTTTTATTTTTTAATTATATTATTTCTAATCCTTGTAAAAAATTAATTATAAATTTAATGCGAATAAATTTATATTATATACAGTGAATAACAACATAAATAACTATAGCTAAGACAATGATACAAGATTCATTTTCCTTCTTAATACTTCTCGTCATCCTGTTTATACAATTTCCACCATCAACTCCCGCTTACGTTAACAACAAGTCTAATTCTTCTTGGACTTTTTGGAGTTATGACGGTGAACATAGGAAATGTGCAAATATATGTATAATAGTATTTGTAATAATTTCAGTTTTGTTTACAGCATTATGTGCTTGCGGTATTTGTTTATGTGTGAAAAAAAAATATAAAAAAAATTCCGAGAAAGAAAAAGGAGAGCCCAATAGTAAAGAAACTGATGGAAATAGTATGGATAATGTTTATGTTTGAATAAATTAAATTTATTTACATCCTTTTTAGTATTCAATGAATTTAACAAGAAATTATTTTAATTATTTTAATTATTTTAATTATTTAATTTATTGCATTTAATAATAAATTAAAATAACCAATTTGTACATAAATTATAATTAAATTCTTTATAATTTCCAAGTTGTTGATCTCTGGAATAATGCGACAAAAACAAAATCCTTTATTTTATTACCCCTAAAAAATAATTTATTTTTATTACACACAGCGATTTTATTTTTATTTTTTGTTTCGTTTCCTTTTTCCTTAAAAGCCCCAAACTGTTTTAAATTTATTTATTTATTACAAAAAACGGCAGCCAAATTATAAAATAATGTTCTTGATAAATTCATTGACAAAATTTTTTTTAAAAAATTACAATAAGACTAAAAAAATATGTAAACAAGTATTAAAAAAATTAATCATTAAATTATGCACTTTGACAAGAAATATTAATATTTCTCATATTGAATAAAAAACAGACTATATTCATTGTTAATATTTATACAATACTATTTGATTATATAAATAGTTAAGATAATTATCATCACTTTATATAATTTGTCTCTATTTCCTACTTGATTTGGCCTACTATTTAATCATTTAATATGTATATAGTTAATATATGTAAATAATGGTTTAAAATATGTCATTATAATGATTTTTGAAGGTAATAATAATCTAATAATATTTTATGATTTATTTTCGGTCATATTAAAATAAAGTTTCAATAAGAATGATGAATATATTATGTAAATTGTTAATAAATCCTGATTTTTAATAAATAAATAGATAAATACATAGATAAATGCATAATACATAGTAAATTAAAATTCATAAAATACGAATTAATAAAAAAGTGAATTAATAATAAAATTATATATAAAAATTCCCAAACACCACTAAACATACATAATTATTTAGGATTATTTTTATTTAAAGTTTTCAATATAGTTTTAAATTTTGGTCTAATTCATCAAATCTTGTCTTAAATTCATTTTCCAGGCTATTTAATCTTGTCTTAAATTCATTTTCCAGGTTATTAAATCTTCCTGCACCGGCATCTATAGTTGATCGTCAACGTTTGTAGTAGGACCTGGATGATCTTCAGAAATAACTTTTATTGAAGAAGAGATTTTTCTGTTAAATGAAATTTTATCAATTATATAATTATATTTGGTTATACTAGGTTCAATAGAATCCAAATTTATAGTACTTCATTTTGTATATGTCGATATTTTTTTGAATAGGGTGAATTATCTAAAATTTATTGTAAAATTGAAATGAACTTAATTCATGTTAGGTTAGGATTGAAAATAATTTTGCAAGCGAATTCACAAGCGAATTCTTGTTATGAATTATCACCTTGAGTATCATCATCCTTGTCGTTAATTCAGCTAAATTCTCACCCATAAGACGTAATTTTAGTTTCCTTATCAATCATTTCAGGATTAGGTATGTAATAAATGTATCTAAGATTACCTTTTTCACTACCAAAAAGTTTTTCTAAAGCTTCATATTCAGCAACAAGATAAATTAGTAAGTTTAAAATAAGAAAAAAATTCATTATGATTATTATTATTATAATTACTATAATTACATGGCGATTCCAAATGCAAGTATGTCAATCGACATAAATGCAAAAAATGACCAAATAGTGTTTAAAATACTTGTAATGATATAAATAGAACCCCAAGGACCCTGATCCCAAAGATCTTGAAGATAATAGTGAAAATTATTCTAAATATTCTTGGTTTTTATTTACATTCTTTCGAAATTTTTTCTGGCCACGTAGAAAAGTTATTAATAATACTAAAGAAATGAGTCCTTTCCTTCGCGTTATCCATGAAGAGAAAGAGAAAGTTTATGAAATTTATCAGAAGCCTACAATTATGGCATTCTTAGTTATTTATATATTATATGCTATTTTGCATACTATGATAATTATGTCACATCCATATTCACATTTATTTATAGGAAAAAGAATAGCCGAAATAAATTCTAATATAATATTAGCAATTTTGTACTTTGTATATTTATATACTGGATGGTATCTAAATGCTACGGAAATTGTGCAATTAAAAAAAAGAAGGATGGTATCGATATTTAAATATTTATAATATGTTTGATCTAGGATCCGTGTTATTATTGTTAGCAGTTGCTATAGCGCTTACTTTAAAACATTATCTCGATTTGATGACTTACCTTTACGATTTAAATTTTATTCTATTATCGGCGTTTGCAGCTATAGTTATGTGGCTTGAATTGGTAAATCTTTTTTTTTTGTCTTCTCTCTCTTTCAGGACGAAATAAATTTATTATTATTATAATTATTATTTTTTATTTACAGTTATTACTATTGAGATATATAGAAAGTTTGGGACGTACTATTTCCTTTCTTTTGATCATAAGGATTAACATGTAATGGCGGAGTGTAAGCTTCGGTAATTCCAAAACATGGTTTTTTGATTAATATTGAACAAGTTCACCTTTTTAAAATTTAAAAGAAGAAAGTTTAATTCAATTTAGAAGTCACTGATTAATTAATATAATGAAAAGAAAGTAAAGATTTAACTTACTTAAATGATAATCATATAATAAGGGTATTGCTTTGCTTACAGCACCCAACGATTATCAGTATTAAATATTTTAAAATTACTGTAGAATCTCCTCTTTTTTGAATACATAAAATTGCATGATGTAAATCTGACTTTGATATTTCGGTTGTTGATCTATTATTATCTTCATCTGTCCATTCATATCTTGGTATATATATATTACTATTTTTTCTATTAATTTTCTTATTTAAAATATGTTATATTAAACTTTCTTGAGAACTTTTAATAAGATATTCCATAATTGGATATCTAATACTTGTTAATCTAAATATTCCATATTTTGTAACATATTTTCGTACTAATCAACTAAATATTTAATTTTGATTAACATTTTCATGACCTGTTACAATATGCTTCTTATCTCTTAAAATATAAAGGGATCGACATGCTTCTTCAAGAACATTTACATTATTTGGCCAATTGATTTTGGTGGTGTAGAACATTTATTAGAAGGTACTGAACCTTTTAACACAAATTTTCGTTCTCCAATTTTTAGTTCTTGAACATCAATCACTTTTTTCTGAGCCCAGATGTATTCTAATACTCGATCATGTTTATCTCGTTTTTCTATAGTTTTATTATTACGATATTTCCATACTTGAATAGTGTTGTCTAAAATAATTAGTTGAGTACTTTCAGTAGAATCCAAATAAACTGCGTCACTCATGATAATATCGATTTTGGTCATTGACTTCGCTGAAGGATTTCTAATTAAAGCCACATCTGGATGATCTAACACTGAAAAAATATCTCCACCATCTCTAACCGTAAACATCTTTCCGTGTGAATTCATTAAACTATATGTGACATCCATTTTTAGGGATTTCAGAGGTTCGGAATAATCAATTTGACGTATGGAATCTTTAAATGTGGCAAATAAATCCCATACTACAAATATTTGGCGCTTAAGAATTTCAACCTGTTGATATTCTTTTTCTTCAAGAACTATTAAAAGTTTACTATCTTAATCAATAAAATTTATGGCAATAATTTTATATATTTCTCTTTGACCTTCTATTTAGTGGTAATTTCTAAACCATTTTTCACAAAGTATAACGTAATGCTGGTGGTTCTCCGACAAAATGCTAAAATCTTTTCATTTTGAGAGATGGCAAAGATAGGAGAACCATGAATTATGCTGAAAGCTACCGAAGATTCATGACGTTTAAATAACATCTCTAGATCACCAGTAATTAAACTATACATTTCAACTATTTGATTTTTAATAATACTTGTGTGTAAAAGTTCTAATAAATTTTGCCAATGATCGCGTGAAAGACGAATTGAAAGTTGTTGGGGTAATTCGAATTGCGTAAACTTGGCTCGTCGTTTTCTTTTTTTTTTTTATAGATTCTTTAAAAATTCCTGATGCATTAATTATAATGATTACTGTTTTGTTTAATTTTAATGGATGATCACTATCATCACTATTGCTTTCATCGCCATCGCTATCATCATAATCATCTCTATCAAGAATTCTTATAACGCCGCCAATTGATTCCAAAGAAATATATATTTCACTTCTATCTTTAGTAGAGGTGTTTGAGATCGAAGATAATTATCGCCATATTTTAAGTCAGTTTCATCACGATATTGGTTATTGAGTCTATTGTCAGATTCTAAGTCATTTTTGTTTTTAACTTTATCACAAGATTCTAAGTCGCTTTCGTCATCACCAGATTGGTTGTTAACTTTATCACCAGATTCTAATTCATTTTCGTCATCAATATATTGGTTATTAACTTTATCACTAGAGTCTAAGTCATTTTCGTCATCACCATACATTATATCATGACGGAATTCTCTTGTATCAAAGCAAGATAATGCAATAAGACGCTCATTTTAATTATCGTCTACACAATCAGATATCGCTGTAGACCAACAAAGGTGTTTATCATCAAGCGCAAAAATACATTTACTTGAACTTAAATTATCAATATTATATAACTTAAATTCGTGCGTCTCTATTATTTTAATTATTTATAAATTATTGAAAAAATTATTAAAAAATTATTAAAAGTAAAAAAAAAAAAAGAAGTAATCGACCGGCTAATAATCAATAAATGGTTAATAATCAACTTTACCTGGACTAAAAGTAATAATTTGTTGATTGTCTGGACTTACCGCTACGCAACTACCGAATAACGGAGAATCTTTCTCTATGGTGATTTAACCGAGAAAACTTTATCATTTTCATTAAGAAAACTTGAATGAAATTTTTTTGACATATTTTGAGAACATGGCAGTTCAACGGAAGTAAATTTATATTCACTTTATTATCTTTTTTTTATATAAGCATCCATCATTAAATCTATTCTGGTTNAAAGCAAGATAATGCAATAAGACGCTCATTTTAATTATCGTCTACACAATCAGATATCGCTGTAGACCAACAAAGGTGTTTATCATCAAGCGCAAAAATACATTTACTTGAACTTAAATTATCAATATTATATAACTTAAATTCGTGCGTCTCTATTATTTTAATTATTTATAAATTATTGAAAAAATTATTAAAAAATTATTAAAAGTAAAAAAAAAAAAAGAAGTAATCGACCGGCTAATAATCAATAAATGGTTAATAATCAACTTTACCTGGACTAAAAGTAATAATTTGTTGATTGTCTGGACTTACCGCTACGCAACTACCGAATAACGGAGAATCTTTCTCTATGGTGATTTAACCGAGAAAACTTTATCATTTTCATTAAGAAAACTTGAATGAAATTTTTTTGACATATTTTGAGAACATGGCAGTTCAACGGAAGTAAATTTATATTCACTTTATTATCTTTTTTTTATATAAGCATCCATCATTAAATCTATTCTGGTTTTGTTATATATTATATTACTTATTTATCCATATATATATCTATATACAAATAGGCCCCACTACGTGAATCATCGGATGAATGCGCAATTCAACTCTATCATTACTCTTCATAAGACGAGATAGATAAAGGAATGTTTTGTTTATTAAGAGTAATCCCAAAGAACTTTTTGAAGCATTACAAGAGATCATCAAAAATCGAGAATAATAGTAATGGTAATGATGAGATGATGATGATGAATCAGATGATTTGTTTATCCCAAACTAACTCGACAAATTCAAGAATTTCAATGGATCTATCCACAGGATAAATGGTCGATCAATTGGAAATTTTGAAGATAATTATCAAGCTCGAAAAGGGAAACTTGCGATGTAAAACATTTATATGAGGAATTGAAAATTCCCGCGGAGGAAAGGATTTAACTGTGATGAAAATTTGGATGAAGAGTATTTAATTTATTTATTTATTAATTAATTGATTGTGAGAGCTTTTATTCAAAAAGGTATTATTATTATTGATTGTTATTTATTATTATTTATTATTATTTATTATTTATTTATTTTTTTATTTATCATTTATCATTTATTTATCACTAATTATTATTTTTTTAATAGTACAGTTGGTTGCTCTAAATGTTCACCCATAAAAGTAAGTAAAATAACATCTAATAATAATAATAGTAATAATTATTACTATGTGATATTACATTTTATAATATGGATTTTTTAATTTATTTATAATTAACTTTTTATATTTTTTATTTATTATTTATTATTGGTTTATAGTTGAATCTGCTGACGAAGTATCTGAATTACTTTCACAAGAAGTATCTCGCCTACGAGAATTATATGTTAAATGTGCCAATATTTAACGATGGGTGTTGGAACGACGTGCCTTAATCGAGGTAAAATTATTATTCATATTGATTTATTGATTTCCACATTACATTAAATTTATTTTTATATTAACATCCATCATTCACAGAAAATGATCGAATTCGAAAAAAGGAATTCGACCCACGTCCTTCTTTCAAAGTTCATGGAAGAAGAAAATGAAGAAAATCTTGTAGGCCGAATTTAGGTAAGAAAATTTATGTAGTATTTTGTGAACTTGTGATATAACAATATACTCCGAAGCCTGAGGTTTATTACGATCACTAAATTTAATTTATCAAATTAATTTTTATATCAATCATTCTTATTTAATCAATTATCATTTAAAAAAATAGATTAATAAAATTATTAGCAACAGCAACAGTTATTTATTTATTTATTTTAAAAGTTATTAAAAATAGTTATAGTTATGCGAATAGGCTTACAAACTAATTTAATCGAATTTCTACAAAAATAAAAATAAAAATAATAAAATATTTATAATATTTAAAATTTATCGATATCATCATCTAATTAATATAATTAATCAGAAAATAAAAATTAAAAATAATAAAATAATAAAACATTTATAATATTTAGAATTCATCGATATCATCATCTAAACAAAAAATGAATTAATATAATTAATCAGAAAATGAAAATTAAAAAAACAAATAAAACGTAATATAATTGATACTTACTAGTAGTTATATGAGAAAAAGATTTAGTTAATTCTCCAAGTTCCCTTTCGAAGTTTTCTTCGTTCTTGGGTTTTGGAAGTTTTGAATAATTAAGAAGTCGACTGGTATAAATTGCTTGGGGATGTGTTTGATAATTAAGAGGAGTTGTAGTTGTTGTATTGGTTGATTCTTGATTTGCTGAAAATTCTTCAGCTTTTTTAATTTGAATTACAATTTTTGAATCTTTATTTTTCCCTTTTCTTAAATAATTATTATAATCACTCCAGTATTTATCCAACTCATCAGATAATTCTTTAAAAGTGGGTCTATGTGTAACTCGAGCATCCCAACACCTCATAATCACTCTTGTAATTAATTTGGGAGTATGAAATGGAATTTTTGGTCGTAATCCATTGCATATTTTAATAGCTAAATCTTCATCATGTGGTATATCGGGATATGGGGGAAAGCCCGCAATCATTTCATAAGCAATAATTCCAAATGAATATACATCAGCAGCTTTTGTATATTCTTCATCACCACTTAATACCTCTGGAGCAATATATGGTAATACACCAACTACATTCTTTTTTTCGGGATTATTTTGATTTGCCCCGATTAGTTTACTCAATCCAAAATCTGAAATATACATAACATTTTTAAAATCTGATGATAAAATATTTCCAGGATGGAAGTCTTGGTGAACTATATCTAATTTATGAATATCCATCAAATTGTTAGATAAAAAATATAGATTATCTAATTTTTGTAACCAATTAATATTATTAAAATTAATTTTTAAATATTCTCGAAGATTTCCATCTTTTGCATAATATAAAACCATCATATATGAGTGTGTTTCTGGATCTTGTGTAATTCCATAAAATCGAATTGAAGCGTAACCATCAGAACNTCAATTATATTAGAAAAAGATTTAGTTAATTCTCCAAGTTCCCTTTCGAAGTTTTCTTCGTTCTTGGGTTTTGGAAGTTTTGAATAATTAAGAAGTCGACTGGTATAAATTGCTTGGGGATGTGTTTGATAATTAAGAGGAGTTGTAGTTGTTGTATTGGTTGATTCTTGATTTGCTGAAAATTCTTCAGCTTTTTTAATTTGAATTACAATTTTTGAATCTTTATTTTTCCCTTTTCTTAAATAATTATTATAATCACTCCAGTATTTATCCAACTCATCAGATAATTCTTTAAAAGTGGGTCTATGTGTAACTCGAGCATCCCAACACCTCATAATCACTCTTGTAATTAATTTGGGAGTATGAAATGGAATTTTTGGTCGTAATCCATTGCATATTTTAATAGCTAAATCTTCATCATGTGGTATATCGGGATATGGGGGAAAGCCCGCAATCATTTCATAAGCAATAATTCCAAATGAATATACATCAGCAGCTTTTGTATATTCTTCATCACCACTTAATACCTCTGGAGCAATATATGGTAATACACCAACTACATTCTTTTTTTCGGGATTATTTTGATTTGCCCCGATTAGTTTACTCAATCCAAAATCTGAAATATACATAACATTTTTAAAATCTGATGATAAAATATTTCCAGGATGGAAGTCTTGGTGAACTATATCTAATTTATGAATATCCATCAAATTGTTAGATAAAAAATATAGATTATCTAATTTTTGTAACCAATTAATATTATTAAAATTAATTTTTAAATATTCTCGAAGATTTCCATCTTTTGCATAATATAAAACCATCATATATGAGTGTGTTTCTGGATCTTGTGTAATTCCATAAAATCGAATTGAAGCGTAACCATCAGAACCAGAGTATGTTTTAAAGTGAATTTCTATCTAATAATATAAACATTTTTAATTTATAGTTATAATAATTTTAAATATTAATTAAAATATTTACCTCATTTAAGACATCGTTGAAATTCACAAAATTATCAAACTTTTTTAATGCCACTTCTCTATTCTCATCCCATCTTTTCCATTGTTGATTTTCAATATCCCATTTTTCAATATATCCATCAATCCACCTAGCATGATGTATTGTTCCAAATCCACCTTTACCTATTTGTTTGACATCTTTAAATCTATCATAAGGTCCATTCTATTGCTTCATGATTATAATTAGCATTTAGTTGAGTATCTTGAATGAATTTATCTATTTTATCATTTCCACTTGTCCAATTATTAAAATCATTTTGGAAATGTTCCGAGTTACATGGTTTGCACCGATATCCATTCCATACTTGATTACATTCTGGGCATGTATGAGATGACATTTTTTTTTTGTTTAAAGTATTTAAGGCTGAATTTTATATTTTTTTAAAAAAAAAAATCAATCAGAATTTATGTTTCAATGCAAGATTTTTTTAATTATCAGTCAGAGTTGTTACCGAAATTTAGCTACTTTAGGAATTTTCACGTTAGTATTATAAACAAAAAATCACTTGCAGAGATAATATTTTTATCACATTCGCATGAGTTTTCAGGATATAACCTGTCTGCTTTGCCCCACGCAGATCGACAATTATTATTTTGTTAGCCGTCATTTTTTCCGTTTCTGCGTGGAACAATAGGGGTTAGGTTATATCCTGTCTGCGTGGCCAAAAGCAGACAGGTTATATCCTGAAAATTTCATGCGAATGCGCTGAATATTTTTGTCATTTTACCGGTTTCGTCTTTTTTTTAAAAAAAAAATATATATTATATATTACAAAAATTAATAAATAAATAAACAAGGGTTCAGGGTCAGGGGCTTGAATTATCTATTTCTCGTTAATTATCATAATATAGATTTTACCCTATTATTATTCCTTTTTCGGCGAAGTCACAGCACAAAATACTTTCACCCAATTGGTGAGTATTGGTAAGTTCTTAAGTTCAATCACTTGCCAACAATACTCTTTTTTGGAAAGATTTTCATGTCCCGAAATGGAAAAAAAAAGGTCAAGAATTTATATACATGATACATGGTACATGGTACATGATACATGATAAGAAGAATAACCTTCACCCACCACCCACCCAAAGAATAGCGGGTGTTTATATAATTTCTGAAATTTTTAAAAATAGTAAAGAAAAATTATTTTTTTACTATCACGTATTGAAAATAGTAAATAATTAATTTTTTTTACTATTTTTATCGCTTAAAAATAAATATAAGCGATTTTTTATAAAAATAAAAAAATTAAATTTACTATTTTCAATAAATGATAGTAAAAAAATAATTTTTTTTTTACTATTAATAAATTTATTTTTATAAAAAATTTAAAAATAGTAAAAAAAAATTATTTTTTTTACTATTACTTATTGAAAATAGTAAATAATTAATTTTTTTTACTATTTTTATCGCTTAAAAATAAATATAAGCGATTTTTTATAAAAATAAAAAAATTAAATTTACTATTTTCAATAAATGATAGTAAAAAAATAATTTTTTTTTTACTATTAATAAATTTATTTTTATAAAAAATTTAAAAATAGTAAAAAAAAATTATTTTTTTTACTATTACTTATTGAAAATAGTAAATAATTAATTTTTTTTACTATTTTTATCGCTTAAAAATAAATATAAGCGATTTTTTATAAAAAACTTATAAAAATTAATATAAGTGATTATTTTATTAAAATTATTATTACTATAGTGATTATCATCACAATTAATATCTTTTTACCACTTAAAAATAAATAAAAATAATTTTTTTTCATAATAACTATTTTAATATATTTAATTAAAATATATATTATTTCTCATGTTTACAAGTTAAATTATTTATATATATATATTGATCTTCAATCCTTTTTCAAAAAAAAGGATAAATAAAATGTTGCAATATCTTTTTTAATAAATATTTTATTATTTTTTTTTCAACCTACATAATTATAGTATAGAAATCAAGTCCATTATTTTAATTAAAAAATATATATATTTTTTTATTTTTTTAAATAATTAATAAATTAATATCATTTACTTTTCTATTTTTATTTATTATTACAATTTATTATTATTATTTTATTCTTATTCTAGAATGCCAGCAAAATTACAGACTATTTGCTATTTACATAGCTGTAGTGAATAAAATACAAATGAATTTATTTTAAAAGAAATAACTGCAATCTCAAGATTAAATGATATGGATCCTGCTGAAATTATTTATTTATGAATAAAAGTTTTTATTCCACTAAACCAAGAAGTTGAAAACAATATAGAAGACTTTGAGAATGAGCAAGTAATATTTCTGAAGGGTAAATTCATTGCCCATAAAGGCTGGTATAGTAAGTTTCTTTTTTGTCTTGTCTTTTTTCTCTTTGATTATTTCTTATTTTTTTTCTTGTCGCTTTCTCTTTTACCTTTCTCCTTTTATCTTTCTTTCTTTTATTCTTCTTATTTCTCACTTGTCCTCTTATTCTTTTTTTATTCAATTAAAAAATTAAATAATATAATTAGTTCATGATTTTTTATTATTTTAAAGGTTACTGCTACTTCAATTAAAGTACTTCATGAAATGAATTTTGATACAATGCCTGCAATTGGAATCAATGCGGTGTTAACTGGAGTTACAACACAAACAGTAAGAAATGAAAATGATTATTCTGTTTTAGATTTTAACATTGATGAGTATTTAGGTGATTTAGAACCAAAAAACTTTTGGCTAGAAGTAAAATATAAAGCCAATAATCGATACCTCATAAATAAAACCAGCTCAATTAATCAAAATTCAAGATCCACAACTGCCATCTTGGTTGAAATAATCAAAAATGTACCTCCAATTAATGATCCAGTAACTAATCTGGAAATATCACCTTTCAAGTTTGTTTTAGACTTAGAAGATATTTCTTTAATTTACAACAACAACTATAACAATCAAACAAACAATAACCAAACTATAAATGCACCTTGGTTAAATCCAAGACAACCAAGCTGTGTTGCAAGAGAAGCATCACCTAGAACTACAAGAAGAAGATTAACTAATACTCTTACAACAGCTTTAAATTCTAATCCTCTTCCAAATATGAATGTTTTAAATTCCCAACAAGAACAACCAGAACAATCAGAACAATCCAAACCTTCAACAAAAACAACCAGAAAAATCAGAACAACCTGAACACAAAATAATTAATATACTTTAAAAAAAATTTAAATCTTTTAAAATAATTTATTTTTATTATTTTGTTTTAAAAAATTCATGTTTTTTTAAAATATCAAATAATTTTTTTATTGATTTTTATTAAAAACATTATTATTTATTTTATTTATTAAAAAATAAATAAATCAATTTTCTTTATCTTTTTGAGTAAACAAGATATTTTAAATTTTTTAATAATAAATAGTTTTTCTTTTTTCATTTAATTAATTGAGTTTTTAAATAATTAATATTTTGAAAATAAAGTTTATATTAATAATAAAAATGGAAAAATGATATATTTTATAAAAATATTTCAAATTTAAATTTTTTTTAAAAAAATAAATAAATAAAGGACAAGTGCCATAAATTTTTTTATTTAAAATATAATTTTTTATTTTTTAATTATATTTTTTGATTAAAAAATCTATCCAAAATGAATCCTGTAATTTACTCATTTGATAATGAATATGAAAATTTATTAAATCTATCTGACAATATACAATCAGAAGAATTAAACAATATACAAATAAATCAAGTATCAGATCAAATATTTAATACACAATTAATTCAAACATCATCAATATCATTACCTCCAGGAATATCAAAGGTTAACTGAAATTTCAAGATTAAATTCTCATGTACTTTCTTAAAATTAATAAAAATAAAAATCTTAACACTCTCCTTGATTTAATTTTTTAAACTAAATTAAAAAAATGTATAACAAATGTGACACTAATTAACATTGTCAATTCCAATCTTATTCATGTGGTGGATACCCAAAAAAAATAAATGGCTAGTTTACATATAACTTTTCGATAAAAATTTTTATTATTTTAATTTTATTATTGTTTTTATTATTTTTATTATTTTTATTATTTTTATTATTGTTTTTATTATTTTTATTATTTTTATTATTTTTATTATTATTTTAATTTTATTATTTTAATATTTTAATTTTATTATTTTGTTATTTATTATTTCATTATTTTATTGTTTTATTTATTATTTTTATTTGCTTTTTCAAGCATTTCTTCAATAATAAATTTAATTTATAAAAATGTGAATGTAATCCTATAGTTCATGATTCAAAATTATACTTTTATTATTTTTATTAATTTTATGATTTTTATTATTTTTATTATTTTTATATTATTTTTATTATTTTATTATTATTATTATTTTTATTAAAACTATTTTAAATAAATTTATATTTACTTTTTCAAGCTTTTCTTAAATAATAAATTTAATTATATTTTTCATTTAATTATCGCTATTTTCGAAATTGTCTTGATAACCAATTATTTGTCAAAATAAATATTTTGATCAGCGACTACAGAAGTTAATCACATGATAATACATGTGATTAATTTTGGCCAATAAAATTTATAGATCTATTTACCATTGTGATCAATAAAATAAAAATATTTTATTTGTTTCGCGTACGTGCGCGTTTGATTTATTCTTTTAAGCATGTCTCCGATATATAAAATAGGGACCTGCTACAATTGCCAGAAATGTTTGTACTGCTTTGTAGAGTTACCACAGGAGATGTGCAATTGTGATTTAACAAAAAAACCCTCATGTACAAGTGCAAATATTGACCGTTCCAAGAGAGGTCACCAAGTTTACAACAGACATGTCACAAGTACAATCCACTTGGCACAACTTACATTTCTTCAGGAAGCAAACACAAAATTTGAATATGGAAGTAATTTCAGTGTAGATTTTGATATAAGTTTATGTGTAACATGCAACTCAAAATATGAGCGATCCAAAAAAATAAAAATCATTCAAACAGATATTCAACGTACATCTCAAAAAGATAATGATATTCAAAATACATCTCAAAAAGATAATGATGATAATGATAGAATGTCATTCCCTACAACAATTAATATACAGGTAATAATTAGAAGGAATAATGAAAATTTACCAGGAAAATGGATAAAAATCAATCTAATAGATTATATGGAATTTTGTGATTCTTTAACAAATTATATACAAAAAACTTTGGAAGATTCATTCATTAGCAAAAATAATTTTATTATTACGTATAAAATAAATGGTCGTGGACAAGCAATGGCTTTAGATGATAATAATGACTTTATAGCATTTATTCAAAAATACAAAGATATATCAGGATCAAAGAATATGGTATTATATATTAATATAAATGATAAATCAAAAAGAAATAGTGATTTGAATTATAATAAACAAAAATCAGTAAGTAATAATTTTATTTTAAAAAATATTATTATAATATAGAATTAATATTATTTATAATTAATATTTTATTTATTTTTAGTTTACAGATTCTGAAGAGATAAATAGTTCTGATAATGAAATAAAGAGAAAAAGTTACAGGAAAAAAAAATTAAAAAAATCTCGTATTCCTAAAGAAAGTCAACTTGATAAAACTGAAATGGAACAAGCACAAATTATTACAGAAATTCGTACAAAATATAATTGTAATGTTCATACTACACCATGTTACATTGAAGATGGAAGACATCTTCAATTAACTCCTGCAAGATTAACATTATGGGCTCGTGATATTGTATATTTTATTTTACTTTTATTTTATTTTATAATTTTTTTATTTTTTATTTTTATTATTTTATAATAATTTTTATAATAATTATTAAAAATTTAGATATGAGGAATAACTACTATTGATGTGCCTCCCTCCTATCCTACATTTGGTGCAATGCATGCAAAACCTATTGTATCAACATCTAATAATACAAACAATACTTCTACAATACCTATTTCATCTTCAATGCCCCAATGGTTTATGCCATTTCCATTTCCTTTTCATGGTACCAACATTTATCCTTCAATTGAAAAATCAACATCTAATCTTTCTGAATTATCTAAATATCCAACAATTACAGAATTTCTTCAAGAATTAGATAATATTCATAATGGTAATGGAACATATTTACAATTAGAATCAAAATTTATAGATGAAGATATTACAGTAAATGCAATTAAAGATTTAACAAATGAAGAATTAATTACTTTAGGAGTTACTAAAATTGGGTGGAGAAAAAATATTATACAAGCAGCTAATAAATATTAGATTATAATAATTAATATTACATTTTTGTAATTATAATAATAATATTTTTTTTAATAAATTGATATTCAAAAATTAATAATAATAAAAAAAAATCTGTAAAGTTATGTTTATTATTTTTTATTATTTTTNGCACAAATTATTACAGAAATTCGTACAAAATATAATTGTAATGTTCATACTACACCATGTTACATTGAAGATGGAAGACATCTTCAATTAACTCCTGCAAGATTAACATTATGGGCTCGTGATATTGTATATTTTATTTTACTTTTATTTTATTTTATAATTTTTTTATTTTTTATTTTTATTATTTTATAATAATTTTTATAATAATTATTAAAAATTTAGATATGAGGAATAACTACTATTGATGTGCCTCCCTCCTATCCTACATTTGGTGCAATGCATGCAAAACCTATTGTATCAACATCTAATAATACAAACAATACTTCTACAATACCTATTTCATCTTCAATGCCCCAATGGTTTATGCCATTTCCATTTCCTTTTCATGGTACCAACATTTATCCTTCAATTGAAAAATCAACATCTAATCTTTCTGAATTATCTAAATATCCAACAATTACAGAATTTCTTCAAGAATTAGATAATATTCATAATGGTAATGGAACATATTTACAATTAGAATCAAAATTTATAGATGAAGATATTACAGTAAATGCAATTAAAGATTTAACAAATGAAGAATTAATTACTTTAGGAGTTACTAAAATTGGGTGGAGAAAAAATATTATACAAGCAGCTAATAAATATTAGATTATAATAATTAATATTACACTTTTGTAATTATAATAATAATATTTTTTTTAATAAATTGATATTCAAAAATTAATAATAATAAAAAAAATCTGTAAAGTTTATTATTTTTTATTATTTTTCAAAGTTATACATATTTATTTTAAAAATATACTGATCCTTGAAAATAACTCTTAGCCATATCAGAAGTAATGTATGAATTGGATCAATACATACATTCATAAAATTACGATTTCGTTTCATCCAACTTTTAATAGTACCAAATGCTGTTTCAATTGGATTTAAATCTGGAGAATATGGTGGAAGAAAAATTATACGACATCCTAATTCTTCAAGAATATTGGGTAAGTTTTCATCATGGTGAATTGTTGCATTATCAAGTATAATTACACTATTTTTTCCTGGATAGGGATTCATTTGAGGAAGCTGATAATATAAAATATTATATTAGAATAATTTTATTAATAAATAATTATATTATTCTTATTACTTACCACTTGTGAAAGTACAAATTCAGTAAATTGTTTTTGATCACAACTTCCTTCCATAATATCTAATGCTATAAACCCATCTAATGTAAGTGCTGGAAGAATTGTATAATGTTTTCCACGAACAAAAACTATATTTTTTCTTGCACGTGTATAAGTAGAAGAATATCTGTAAAGACGTGAAAGTGTACGTTCATCTTTAGCACTTTCATCAAGAAAAATTAATTGTTCAGATATATAATTGGCTCCAACATTAGCCATAAAATTACTACGAACTAATTCATTTCTTTCATGTGCAGCCTTTTGTAACTTATAAAAAAAAATAAAATTAGACAAAAAATATTATATAATTTGTAATTCAAAAAAAAAATAAAAATAAATACCTTTTATAAGTTATACCACAATAATGTAAAGAACGCCAAAGTGCTGATATAGATACAGATTTTCCGGTTTGATTTTCCATTTCTACTAAAAGCTCATCTAAATACCAGTCAACTTTTTCTTTTACCAACTGTTGAAGTATTTGTAATTCTATTCTTGAGAATTTTTTCTTACGTCCTGTTACTTCTTTGAATGGATTTACTACACAACCCCATTTTGAAAAAGTTTTAAGAATATAATGGACGGTAGGTATACTAATAGATAAAAGTTTAGCAATTTCACGTTTATTATAATTTTCACTTTCTAAATACACTACTCTCCAACGTAAGTCTTCACTATATGTAAAGCTCCTAATGTAACAGTTCGGTTCAGTTCTAACATTGAACTGGAACTGAACCAAAATTTAAAAACTGGTTTCAGTTTGGAACTGAAATTTAAAAATATTGAACTGAACCGAACTGGAACCAAACTGAACTGAACCGGTTTGCACCAGTTCAAAATGGTTCAAAAAATTTTTTCTGTCAGAGTTTTGTTTAACTATTATAGTAAATTATAATATAAAACTGTTACAAGAGTAATTCTTATAAGTTTAAAAAAATAATTATATATAGAAATTGTAAAAATTTAAATATAATTTTATTTATATAATAATATTTTTCAAAATATTATAAAAATTTACATATTTTCATGTATATTTCTTTCTAATTTTAACCACCCTTTTAAACACATACACATTCTTATAGTATCAGGTTTTAAACTACCTCTTCTTTGTGTAATTAAATCAGTACCACCTGAAAATATTCTTTCAACTGGAACACTTGTTCCTGTTTAAAATAAAATAAATTTAAAAAAATAACTTATAATAAATTAATTTAATAAATATTAAAAAATATACCAGGAATTGATAAAAAATCACAAGCCATTTTTGCAAGATTAGGATATTCAGTCTCATGAAGCTATATGAATTAAAAATTAAAAATAATATAATAAAATAAAATTTCAATATTAATATTCAATTCTGATTTATAAATCATTACCTTCCAATACATTAGAATATCCATATCATGATTTAATGGAAGTTCTTTTAAATATGAACTTAATTCATCAGTATATACAATTTTTCTTTTTTTAAAAATATGAGCAGATAAAGCATTAAGTTTAAATGAGGATTCATCTGTTTCTATGTTACCAGTGGGTTTATATTTATTATTCCATAAATCAGTTATTTTTTGTTTATAATTTTTAATATATCTGTTATCAATATTATTTTCTTTATAATANTTATTTTTTTTTTGAAATTCTGTAATAGTTTCAAATAAATAATCATAGACAGGAATGGTTTGGTTAAGAGTTGGAAGCTTTGCTGTACTCATTTCTAAAGTCGCAATTTTGAAACACTATTATAAAAAAATAAAATAATATTGTAATTTAAAATATAATTCAAAATTATTATATTAAATAAATTATACCTCTAATAATTTTTTTATTTCTTCTAACTGACTCCATTCATTTTCTTGTAACAAATATAATGATAGATTCCGATCAGCAGATGCTGTATTATAAAGAGGCTAATAAAAAACAAACTAATATTTATATAAAAATATAAATAATTATAAAAATTTGATAAAATATTTTTACCTCTTGAAGAATTAATGCTCTTTCAATCATGTCATATGTCGAGTTCCACCTTGTTTTCACATCAGGAATTAATTGAAGATCTTTAATATTTAATACTTTACATTGTTGACTAAGTTTATCACGCCGCTGTGGAGAAGCTCGTATTTTAACTACCAATTTTCTTAATTTTTCTATAATACCCAAAGAATTTTCATTAATAGAATCTAATAATATATCTTCTTCATTTTCTGGACCCATTCCTTTTAGAGATTTTAAAGTATCTTGTGCTGCAAGATTAATTATATGTGCCAAGCACCGAACACGATGATTTTCAGATTTAAAGTCAATGCCTTCATCTGAACAAAAAATATCTAAATAATTAAACATAGTATCCATATTACTAGCATTATCAGTAGTAACAGCTAATATCTAAAAGTAATAAATTAAATAATAATAAATTAAAAATAAATAAATAAATAAAATGATAAATAAATAAAATAAGTTAACCTTTGTTGCAATATTGTATTCCTTAATTGTATTAAAAAAAATATTAGCAATATTTTCTCCAGAATGTGGACCATCTAATTTTTTAAAATCGAGAATTACACTTTTTAATTCCCAATCTTTAGAAATCCAATATACACTAATACTAAGAAATGATATTTGATTTTTGGAAGTCCATCCATCAAGGGTAAAAGAAATACGTCCAGAAGTTTCTTGCAATTCATTTTTGATTTTTTTTTGTTCATTTTCAAAAGATTTAAAAATACTATTTCGTATAGTATCACCAGTAGGTAATTTGGCTTCAAAATTTAATCTTTTTATCATATTTTTGAAAAAATCACCTTCAACCACAGTAAAAGGTTGGTCATCTGAAACAATCCATTGAACAAGATCATTTTGCCAAGTTTCTTGTGAAAAAATCTATTATTAATTTAAATTTAAATATTAATTTAAATATTTAAAAAAATTTTAAAAAAATAATATAATATTCTACATACCAAGGTTTTATCTGATATAACATATTTATCCATTGCTCCAGAAGTTACAACTTTTCATAAGTTTTTGTGATTACGATTAAGATGACTTCTCAAAGTTGAAGTAGATTTATCTTTAGGAACTCTGTAACTTTTACTAAAATTAACAAAGAATATTAATATTATTAATTCTTTTTTATATTTAAAGTTATTTTTTTATACTTACCCACAATGATTGCATTTATATTTATTTTCATTAGTATTTAATGTAAAATGGTCATAAACATATGATTTAAATTTTCTCTTAGAATTGATAGGATCTGAAGATTCAGTCATATTTTGACTTGTATTTTCATCTATATTTTCATCTGCATTCTTATTAGTATTTTCTTGATCATTTTCATTAGCTAAATCATCTTCTAGTTCATTTTCATTATCTAAATCCTCCTCTAGTTCAATCTCATATTCTTCGTATTCTTCAAATTCCATTAAGATATGAAAGAGAGAAAAGATAAAAATAAAATATAGTTTTCCTTATTATTCCTTATTACAATTTGTCAAATGATCAAAAAAATATTTTAATAATAATATTTAATACATTTCTAAAATATAAATGTCTATAATAATAATAATAATAATACTCACAATAATATATATAGATTTTCAATAATCAGATTTTAAATCTATTAATATTAATTTATTTTTTTATAATAAAATAGCAACAGTTGACAGTAACAACAAAAAATAGCAACAAAAAAATAGTGCCAAAAAAATAGCAACGAAAAATGGCGAAGTAAGATAAACAGATCAAAAAAATTGATTATCTTTTTTTTTCTTTTGTATTACGTTAACTAATTGATTTTCATTTTAGGATACTACGGTGACAATGGTGATAAATGCTGCAAAAAAAATAAAAAAAAATAATTGAACTGAAAATGTTTTGGTTCAATTTCAGTTCTTCCGTTCAGTTCAAATAAAGAAACCGAAACTGAACTGAACTGAACGGGTGATCATCCGGTTTGGATTTTAATGAACCAAACCGGAACCAGAACCGGAACCGGCCGTTCGGATTCAGTTCAAACCGAACGGTTAGGAGCTTTAACTATATGGACATGGCATAGTCTAATAATCTTAGTAATCTTTTGAAATCGGAATTGTAATCTTTGTAATCAATAGGTAAGGTTCGTGTATCTTGTTTTTCAAACTTTGTAAGCACGTATGTAAACATGTAGGGTATTATAATTTATTATAAAAACCGATTTGTTCATTGATTTGACAGATTTTTATTATAAATCATCATTTTTTAGTCGCAGTAGTCACAATAATTTTTTGTACTACCGATTGGCAGAATTAAGACAATTTCGAAAATAGCGATAATTTTATGAATTTTATGAATTTTATTATTTATTATTTTATTATTTTTATCACTTTTTATTATTTTTATTATTTTTATTATTTTTGTTTTTATTGTTTTTAGTATTTTTATTATTAATACAATTTAAAATGATTTTTAAATATATTTACATTTACTTTTTAAAATAAAAAATTTAATTTATAAAAATATAATGTAATTTTAAAGTTCATGATTCAGAATTATATTTTTCATTTAGAAATTATTCACTCATTAAATAGTTTCTATTAATTAATTTTATGAATTTTATGAATTTTATTATTCATTATTTTTATTATTTTTATTTTTTTATTATTTTTTTTATACTTTTTCAAGCATTTCTTCATTTATTATATTTTTTATTATTTTCATTATTATTATCTAAATAATTGAAATCACTTTATTTTCATGTGATATATTGTAAAAATACCTCGTATATGATTTTTTCCCCACGTATTAATGACCTGGATTATATAAAAATAAATTTTTTTTACCCCTAAGTTTATGAATACTGGAGGATGATTCATAATTTTTGTTCCTTTCCGATTTTACAATACTGATTTTTTATGGGTATAGAAATTTGCATCCATTTTTTACATTACAAATAACATCCTTCTCTAAGGAGGCATATATTATATGTAAAAATGATGAAAATATAATCATAGTTAGGTAATTAATAACAAAGCTACGAAATTAATATTCGCAAAAAAGAAATTATGTAAATATAATCATTTGGTTGATATTAAAGTTAGTTAAAGTCTATTTTTAATAATTAAAAAAAAATGAATTTCTATTTAATGCATTCTAAATAATAATTATACAATCTGTAATCAATTTCATTAGATAAAATAAATGAAAAATATTTTCTTGTAACTATATAGCAAGATCATTTGATTGTATAACATGATGGCCATTACTCAAGGTATTGATTAAAAATTTAGGTTATTCACAATAATTTTGTAAAAAAAACTTCCGGAAGGAAGGTCAGTGCATAATAATGTATTGACTTTTTTTATCAATTAGAAGTTATGAAATCTTCTAAATAATTTAATTTTCAATGCAATTTCTGCCAATTTGAGCTATGGCCTTTATTTTATTTTTATAAATTTCAATAAATGTCCTCATAAATTATGGAACATAGATGTATTAATAGATTAAAAAAAAAAGTATGCTTCGCAAAGACAAATAAACCAGACTTTAAATAATTATATTTATGATGAACCATACTAGATATTTGGTTTGTTAATTAAATTTAAATTTTATTTAACGTAATGAATATCCTAAATAATTATTTTAATCATTATGTAAATATTAGGGTTTCAATATTAAAAACAATTCAGAGAACAATTGATGATATTAATTTTTTACTTATAGGGTTTTACTAATACAATATGTTTATTGAGTATTACAAAAATACAGTATATAAAATTAGATAATTACTAAATTTAAGTTTTTTAAATATTAAATCATGTAAATCAAATGATCTAAATTTAATTTATTAATCATCCAAACCTGTATATTTATTTATATCAAATTTTGAAAAAGATTCATGAATTGCTAAACTATGTCGCATTAAAGGTTGACTTATAAGATGTGTTTTGGACAAAGTAGTTTCGTTATATGATAATTCAGAATCTACATTTTGCATTTCTTGATCTGCATTTAAAAACATAAGTGCATTTTCTGATTTTTCATAATAAGATATATCATTAATCCATTCCTCTAATGTATTAAAAATCATTTTAGCATTTGGTCGTTCAGTTGGATTATTGTGCCAACATTTTTCCATCAAATCAACGTAACATTGAGGGGTTCCTTTATGAATTTTTGGACGGCATCCATAGAAAATAGATATTGCTAGTTTTGGATCATATAATTCCCCTTCAAATGGTATTTTTCCTGTTGATATTACCCACATAATAATTCCAACACTATAAATATCTGAAGCTTGTGTATATTTGTTGTTATTCATGACCTCTGGTGCAATATATGGTAATATACCATATGTTCCAGATGACAAGATCTCATTTACTGATCTGCAGAATCCTAAATCTCCCAATCTTATGAATTTTGCATTATTGTATGATTCAGTTATCATAAGGTTGCCAGGATGAAGATCACGATGAATAAATCCTTTATTGTGAATTGTTTTTAATCCTCTAATAAAAGAATTCAATAACCATACCCGTTCTTTCCAAGGCAATTTCTTATTTTGCTGAAGAAATTCTAGCAAATTTCCATTTTTCATATATCGTAAAACTATTGCAAATTCTTTTGTCTTCAGATCATAAGTTATACCCAAAACTGGTAAAACATACCTATCTCGACAATGGAAGTTTACCGTCAACTATATTGTAAAGTTACAAAGTTAAAATTAAATATTTTAAAATTAAAAAAGAATATATTTGATATATTTACCTCTTTTAAAAATTCAGAACTAATTTGTTGTGAATTCTTAAATTTCTTTAAAGCAACTTGATCTGAATTATAGAATCCGAATAATTCTTCAGGCATATCTATCCATTCTGCTTTCCAAATTCTAGAAAACGCTCCTTCAGCTAAGTATTCTATATTTTTGAATTTACTATAATCCATCCATCTCCAAATTTCCCATTCCCTTGCATTTTCATCTAATNTAATCCTCTAATAAAAGAATTCAATAACCATACCCGTTCTTTCCAAGGCAATTTCTTATTTTGCTGAAGAAATTCTAGCAAATTTCCATTTTTCATATATCGTAAAACTATTGCAAATTCTTTTGTCTTCAGATCATAAGTTATACCCAAAACTGGTAAAACATACCTATCTCGACAATGGAAGTTTACCGTCAACTATATTGTAAAGTTACAAAGTTAAAATTAAATATTTTAAAATTAAAAAAGAATATATTTGATATATTTACCTCTTTTAAAAATTCAGAACTAATTTGTTGTGAATTCTTAAATTTCTTTAAAGCAACTTGATCTGAATTATAGAATCCGAATAATTCTTCAGGCATATCTATCCATTCTGCTTTCCAAATTCTAGAAAACGCTCCTTCAGCTAAGTATTCTATATTTTTGAATTTACTATAATCCATCCATCTCCAAATTTCCCATTCCCTTGCATTTTCATCTAATTGAGACATGTGAATAATCTTGTCAATTTCATAATTGCCACTAGACCATTTTGACAAATAGCTTATTTCAATAAGTTTACAATTTAGACAAATGTTTTTGTATCTATTTAAATTTCCACAATCATGACATAGACCAAAATTTTGAAAGTAATAAATGCAGATTTTACTACAACTATTTTCTTTCCAACAGATACAGCAAAAATTATTAAAATGGTTAACGGCTACTTCGATATCATCATCTTGCATTAAATTATTTTTATTTTTCTTGATTTTTGAAATTCCAATTTCATTTCGATATAAATAATCAACTGAACTCTGAACATATTTTACTCCACCTTCAGCTGATTTAAAGTACCACTGAAATGCTTTCTCTTCGTCTTTTGTTGTTCCGATCCCATTACCATAACAATCTCCAAGATTATTCTGTCCGTTAGTATTTCCACCTTCAGCTGATTTCATAAACCATTGAAATGCTTTCTCTTCGTCTTTTGTTGTTCCGATCCCATTACGATAACAATCTCCAAGATTATTCTGTCCACTACTATTCGCTCCTTCAGCTGATTTCAAGTACCACTGAAATGCTTTCTCTTCGTCTTTTGTTGTTCCGATCCCATTACGATAACAATATCCAAGATTATTCTGTCCGTTAGTATTTCCACCCTCAGCTGATTTCATAAACCATTGAAATGCTTTCTCTTCGTCTTTTGTTGTTCCGATCCCATTACGATAACAATCTCCAAGATTATTTTGTCCACTACTATTCGCTCCTTCAGCTGATTTCAAGTACCACTGAAATGCTTTCTCTTCGTCTTTTGTTGTTCCGATCCCATTACGATAACAATCTCCAAGATTATTCTGTCCACTACTATTCGCTCCTTCAGCTGATTTCAAGTACCACTGAAATGCTTTCTCTTCGTCTTTTGTTGTTCCGATCCCATTACGATAACAATCTCCAAGATTATTCTGTCCGTTAGTATTTCCACCTTCAGCTGATTTCATAAACCATTGAAATGCTTTCTCCTCATCTGTTGTTGTTCCAATCCCATTACGATAACAATCTCCAAGATTATTTTGTCCAGAGCAGTTTCCTCCTTCAGCTGATTTCATGTACCATTGAAATGCTTTCTCTTCATCTTTTGTTGTTCCAATCCCATTACGATAACAATCTCCAAGATTATTCTGTCCATTACTATTTCCCTCTTCAAGTACCACTGAAATGCTTTCCCCTCATCTGTTGTTGTTCCAATCCCAAATTCATAACAATGACCAAGATTATTCTGTCTTTCAGTGTATTGCATCTTTTCTATTTCCGTTGAAATTAGACTCAGCAGAATAAAGTGCCTATAAAAATAGGACTTTGAAACTTAATATATTGTATTGAAATTCTAAACAGAATATAAATTATAAAGGCTTTAAAATTTATGATATTGTCAAATGATGATAAATATAAAAAATAAATAAATAAATAAGTTATATCAGATTCTATACATTATATCGACTATAAAAATATGATATAATATTTGGATGAGTAATTTATATTAATTTACGTTTGGTTGTCGGGTAAGTGCACGCCTTTATATAAATATTAATTATTTCAATTTAACCTTCTATTTATTTTATTTTTCTAGAATTTCCGAAATTCCGGAGATTCATAATTATATTAGTTATTTCAATTTCAGAACCTTCTATTTATTTTATTTTTCTAGAATTTCCGAAATCCGGAGTTTCATAATTATATTAGTTATTTCAATTCTATTTATTTTATTTTTCTAGAATTTCGGAGTTTCATAATTATTTCAATTTCGGAACCTTCTATTTATTTTATTTTCTAGAATTTCCGAAATTCCGGAGTTTCATAATTATTTTCTCAAATGTCTATCACATTCGCATGATAAAGCATGTGCATTTCTAATTGGAAATCTCTGAGAGACTTCAAGCATATTTAATAAATAAAAATAAAAAAAAATAAAAAATAAAAAATAAAATAAAAAATAAAAATAAAATAAAAAATAAAAATAAAAAATAAAATAAAAAATAAAATAAAAAATAAAAAATAAAAAATAAAATAAAAAATGAAAAATAAAAAATAAAAAATAAAAAAGCTCATTTTTTATTTTGTTTTTCACGCGATGAAACTAATCTATAAAAATATAATAATTAATCTAACAAATAAAACCCATTTCACTCACGAGTTTCAATTCGAACAACCTTTCTAATTAACACTTTCTAATTAATTAATCAATATTATAAATATATCCCTGTATCACATCACAAAGTATTGGTATTCAACTTGTATGAATTATTTTTCTTTTTTATATGCAAAATAATTTATGTAATCAAGCAAGGAAGCCATCTCAAAGTAATAATTAAATTAAAAGATAAAATTAAAATCCAAGTTAGTTTATAATTAAGGTTTTCTTTTATAAATAAAATAAAATATAGAATTAAATTAATTGAATTTATAAAAATATGATGATGATAAATTCTCTATATTTAGTGTTAAAATTTTATAAAATACGAATTATATTTTGACTACAAATTAATTTAATTGAATTTTTACAAAAATATTCGTTAAAATAATATTTAGAATTCATCGATATCATTATCTAAACAAAAAATAAAAATAATATAATTAATCAGGAAATAATAATAAATAAAATGTATAACATAATTGAAACTTACTAGTAATTATATAAGAAAAAGATTCCGTTAATTCTTCAAGTTATTTTTTCAAAATTTTCTTCATTCTTGGGTTTTGAAAGATTCGAAAAATTGAGAAGTCTACTTGTATAAATTGCTTGTGGATAAGTTTTATAATTTGTTGGAACTATAGTTTTGTATCAGTTGATGTTGTTTGATTTTTGGAAAATTCTTCAGCTTCTTTAATTTGAATTGTAATTTCATTATTATTTTTACACAAATTTTCTCTATAACCATAATAGTATTTTGCCACCTCTCTATGTAATTCTGTAAAAGTGGGTCGACAGGTAATTCGAGCATCCCAACATCGCATAATCACTGTGTAATTAATTTAGGAAATGGGATTTTTGGTCGTAATCCATTACATATTTTCAAAGCTAACTCATTATCATGTGTCACATCAGGATATGGTTGAAAACCAGTAAACTATTTCATAAACAATAATTGTAAATGAATAAATATCAACAACCTTTGTATATTCTTCCCCACCTAATACTTCAGGAGCTATATAGTACAATACTCCAAAAACATTTCTCTTTTGAAGATTTTTCCCAATTAATTTACTTAACCCGAAATCTGAAATACATAAATCATCTGAATCTTTAAAATTACGTAATAAAATATTTCCCGGATGGAAATCATGATGAATTATATCTACTTCATAAGTTCTTCTAAAATCAAAATGATGTAATTTAACTTTCCAATTAATATTATTAAAATTATTATTTAAAAAATTTCTAAGATTTCCACCTTCTAGATAATCGAAAACCATCATTTATTTGCGAGTTTCCGGATCTTTTGTAATTTCATAAAATAAAATTGTCAGATAATCACCTATTGTTCCTGAGAGAATTTCGATCTAATAATTATTTTAAAAAAATTCCTGTATATTTAAAAATGAAACCTTTTTTTATAAATTTCGTTAAATGAAAAATAAGTTCATCGTTTCTTTTTCCAGAAATTATATATAGTTAAATGTATATGAAATGAACTGATAATTTTTATTTTGTATGATTATACACCGTGATATCATACATGATTTGAAACAAGGCGATGAAAATAAGAAAAGACAAAATATATCTAACAACTAATGTAAAACATACATATATTGCTAATAGACCAAGACTCGTACTTCGAATGACAGCAGCAAATCATTGAAAAAATAATATACAGTCTGACCTCTATATAGTCACACCATTGGTAAAAAAAATAAATAGGTGCTTATAAAGAGGTTGTGACTATATAGAGGTTTTTTTATAAAGCATTATTAAGTATTGGTTTCAAAGGGTGTGACTATAAAAACTCTGTGATTATAGAGAGGTTTTTTTACATAGCATTAATAGGTGCTGGTTTTGTGTGAAAGGGTGACTATAAAGAGGTTTTTATATGATGTGACTATATAGGGTGTGACTATAGAGAGGTCAGACTGTACCTAATTTTTTATGGTTTTATGGTTATACATTAAATTTACACACCGTGACCGTGATATTATGGACAAATAGGTCCGGAATGATTTGTGATCCAAACAGGCAATGAAGATAAAATGAAAATGTATGACATAAATATATTTCTGACAGACGTGACTGCGACCTCAAATAGCAACAGCCGCTCTGTTCTGTAATCTGNAAAACATACATATATTGCTAATAGACCAAGACTCGTACTTCGAATGACAGCAGCAAATCATTGAAAAAATAATATACAGTCTGACCTCTATATAGTCACACCATTGGTAAAAAAAATAAATAGGTGCTTATAAAGAGGTTGTGACTATATAGAGGTTTTTTTATAAAGCATTATTAAGTATTGGTTTCAAAGGGTGTGACTATAAAAACTCTGTGATTATAGAGAGGTTTTTTTACATAGCATTAATAGGTGCTGGTTTTGTGTGAAAGGGTGACTATAAAGAGGTTTTTATATGATGTGACTATATAGGGTGTGACTATAGAGAGGTCAGACTGTACCTAATTTTTTATGGTTTTATGGTTATACATTAAATTTACACACCGTGACCGTGATATTATGGACAAATAGGTCCGGAATGATTTGTGATCCAAACAGGCAATGAAGATAAAATGAAAATGTATGACATAAATATATTTCTGACAGACGTGACTGCGACCTCAAATAGCAACAGCCGCTCTGTTCTGTAATCTGTAAATAACAAGTAAATCATTGACAAGAATTTTATGAAAAACTTGTTGCGTTCATTAAAATTACTGATAAAATATTTCAGGATGAAAGTCATCTATATAATAACTTAAATAACGTCATATGTTTGTGAGTTTCGGGATTCCATAAAATGAGATTGATGATGAATATGTTTCCATTGTTCTCAATTGAATTGTCATATAAATAATATAATATATTTTTTAAATAATAATTAACATATTAATTCGTAACAAATAATACCAAAGCCATCTTGTATTTCTTTAATTTTAAATCTTTAATGAGGTATCCATTCTATTATAACATTTTTACAATGTGCATTTAGTTGGGCATCATATCCATTTGTCCATTTATCAAAATCATTTTTGAAATGCGTTGGACTGCACGATTATATTCTCGATTGCATTTTCATTTTTTATTTACTTATAATATGTATGGTAGAAGTCTATTTTTTTTTTAAAAAAAAAAATAAAAATAAATTTTCGATAAAAATTGAATGAGTAAATATCATATGATTTTATTATTTATTTTAATACATTTTATCAAATTAAATGATATAAAAGGCGATTTTTTGATTTCAGAGATAGTATTTATGTTATTATTTTTAGAAATTACACAGAATTGGCAAAAAAAAATAAAGAGGCTCGATTATTATTCTCTCAATAATTTCGGGATTTTTTTTGGCCTGGATAAGCCAGAATTATTATCTTGAAAATCATAAATTCACATTAAAATCAGTTTAAATTAACAACACTAATTAAAATGATTCTTCAAAAGATTATTTCATTTTTTATCAGTTATGAGTAATTTTTATCACAATACCAATAGCTGATGCTGCATAATTGTATATCATGTTTATAGTTATAGTTACTATTTTTTGAATAAATTAATATACTTAATTATAATTGGTTTCATTTTTTTAGCTATATGAACTATAAATTTTATGAAGTTGATTTATTTCTTTTTTTCTGTTTATTCATTTATTTCGGTTTATTATCTGCTAAATTGCGATCTACGTAGAATTGAACATATTTTTTGAGTCATAATCATTCTATATTATCAAGTAAACCCAGCCAGGGTGATATTGTGATATTGTGATATTGTGATATTGGGTCTAGAAGTGCGTTTTCAGCTGTACATTTTATCAACCAGTTCCTATCTTCACAAATTAAACATATAAAAATTATAAAAATTAAATTGAAAAAAATAAATAATTGAAAAGAAAATAAAACGGGGCAATATAAAAATTTGTAGTAACATATTTTAATAATTGTTATCATATTACAAGCTCTGAACAAATATTAAGTATTAAATAATATTTTACTTATCGTAAACATGGGATTTTGAGAATTGACTTTTAAATGCGGCTTAAAAGAAAAAAAGAGAGAATTTTGATATTTCAAAAATTATTTTTTACTTTTTCTTTAATTAAATATAATTGCATAAATAATATTTTTAGTCAAATGTATAAAAAAGTTTTTGATAAATTCAGAAAGATTTATGCGCTCTCGTATGAAAAGCTTTTATTCCTCCATTGAAAGAATTATTTTTTTATTGTTAAATTGCAAGACTAAAAAAATATGGCATAGAATAATAAATGTACTATATAGCATTTAATTATCTAGACAGCTAAGATTCATTTTTTATTTTATTTTATTTTTATTTTATTTTTAATTTTTAATTTATTTTATTTTTCATTTGAAGGTAATAATAAATTTTGTTTAATCTGATAATTTTTTTTTACTAAACCTATACTTTTACAATTTATTTTTGATCACATTAAATAAAGTTTCGATAATATATTATTTAAATTGATGATAGTTAATTATATAAATAAATAATCATAGTAAATTAAAAAATTCATAAAATACAAATTAAAAAAAAAGTATTAATGTTCCCCAAACACCATTATTTAGGATTATTTAAGTTGTTTAAAGTTTTCAATATAGATTTTAAATTTTGTTCTAATCCATCAAATCTTGTTTCCAGGTTATTAAATCTTTCTTGTATTGATAATTGATCAACAACATTTGTAGTAGTAGAACCTGGATGATCTTCGGATTAATTGATTTATTATAACTGACATTCTTTAATAATTTTTTTGATTTCAATTTAGAAGTAACTTTTAACAGAAAAATTTCTTCATCAATAAATGAAATTTTATCGATTATATCATTATACTTTGTTGTACTAGGTTCAATAGAATCCAAATCTATAGTACTTGAAAACCCTTCTTTTTGTATATGTCGATATTTTTTTGAATTATCTAAAATTTGATTAAAATAAAATTTAAATTAAATTTAAATAAATTTAATTCATGTTAGAATTAAGATTGAAAACGTTTTTGCAAGAGAATATTCTTATTATCAGTTATCACCTTGAATATCATAATCCTTGTCATCATCATCGCTGTAATCAAAATCTGTTAAATCTGTAAATTCAGCTAAATTCTCACCCACACCCATATGACGTAATTTTTGTTCCTCATCTTTTTTGGTTTCCTTAAGCCAATTATCAATCATATCAGGATCAGGTATGTAATAAATGTATCGAGGATTATTTTTATTATAAAAAGGTTTATCTAAGGCTTCATATTTAGCAATAAATTCAGCACGATATTTATGAGCTGCTATTCGACTTTCTTTATTTGCTTTATCAAATGCACCACTGTAGAATTAAGAGAAATCAAGAGAGAATTAAAAAATTACAAACAAAAAATTTTTTAATAAATTTTATAACTTTCACAGAACCTTCTTTATAATGCGCACAATTTATTATCTATGGTAATAATTAAATAATATACTTACTTCATAAATGCAATCAACATATTTTGAAAAATTAACACCAATATTATACTTCCTAGAATACTTATTACATTTACAGCATAATTATCCCATTGATCTAATTGATCCCATCGTCCATTGGTCCAAAAGAATACAGCTTCTACTGATGAGTAAAAATGTGAATAATAATTATCAAGTCGGGAAGATTTATCAACATTCTGATAAATTGTTATATTTGAGTATAAGTCTGAATTTGAAGTGTCATTAATTTTATAAGTAGGAATTTGTAAGCTTGAGTTATCCGCTTTTCTAAGAAGAATGAACCTGAAGATAATTGTAATAATCAAATATAATAAAATAAATTAGTAATTTTTAAAATAAAGAAAACAAAATTCATTATAATTATTATTATTATAATTACATAGCGTGACCAAATGCAAATACGACAATCGACATGAATGCAAAGAATGGCCAAACAGTTTTTAAAATATTTTCAATGATATAAGAAAAACGTCCTGAAACTTCAAAATATCGCAATGAAAATAACTATAAATAAAAAAAAGAATATTAATGGAATAGATGACAATTAATAATTATAAAAGCAATGATAAAGATTTTAAAAATTTGCTCCGTTCAGATAAGTTCAGATAGAGAGAAAGAGAGAGAGAAAGAGAGAGAAAGAGAAAGAGAAAGAAAAGAAGATAAAAAAATGACCGACCACTTCAAACCACGTAACTAAAGCTGTAAACGCTAAAACACGCGTAAATACTGGATCATTCAAAGGGATTTTTCCTAATATAATATCTACTAACGGTAAAAACACTGATACTAGATAAAATATATTATAAAGATTCATCTATTGAGACCGTCCTTCTCTTTTTAATTGCAAAATCTCTGTAACGATTAGATGAAATGCAACAATCTGATTTAATAAAAAGCATATTTGAGACGTTACACCATTATCTAATTCATATGTTAGAGCATACGAAATAGCATAAAATAGATACAAAATGGTATGTTGAATATAATATCGACGGGCATCAGTTGACCATTTAAAACCTAAGACTGCCATAATTGCAGGGGTCTGGTAAATTTCATAACCCTTCTCGTAAATAACACGAAGGAAAGGACTCATTTTTTTAGTATCAGTAATAGCTTTTCCAAATGGCAAAAAAAAAATTCGAGAAAATATAAACAATCTTGAATCACTTTTGGGGTTGGAGGGGTATACTGTAAAATCAGGTAAAGGGACTATATAAACTTTACGTTCGCTATGTGAAGTTTCAATCCTATCATAAATTTTATACCTTTTTTTTTTTAAAAAAAAATAGAGAATTAGTAAAGATAAAGTGACCCACCTCCTCTTTATGATCTTTATGATCAACAATTATAATTACCTTGTAAATAGGTTTTTTAAGAAGAACCATAGAGTATTATGGAACTTTGATACAAGACGTGGTTTTACTGCCAAAGAATGTATCACAGCTGCATTGTTTCCTTTCTTTTGATCATAAGGATTAATATGTAATGGTGGAGTGTAAGCTTCAGTAATTCCAAAACATGGTTTTTTAAATAAATATTGAACAAATTCCCCTTTTTAAGCAATTTAATTCAATTTAAAATGATTAATTAATTAATTAATATAATAAATCCATCAGTATAATCAATAAGAAAGTAACGATTTTGACTTACTTAAATGATAATCATATAATAAGGGTATTGCTTTGCTTACAGTAAACATCCAACCATGATTATTATATTCTTTAGCATTATCAGTATAATAATCTATTAAATATTTTAAAATTATTGTAGGATCTCCTCGTTTTTGAATACATAAAATAGCATGATGTAAATCTGACTTCGATATTTCAGTAGTTGATCTATTATTATCTTCATATTCCCATTCATATAATCTTGGTATATATATATTACTATTTTTTTTATTAATTTTCTTATTTAAAATATGTTTTATTAAACTTTTTTGATAACTTTTAATACGATATTTCATAATTGGATATCTAATACTTGTTAATCTAAATATTCCATATTTTGTAATATATTTTCGTACTAATCTTTGTGTACATTCAACCAAATATTTAATTTTATTAATATTTTCGTGACCTGCTACAATATATTTCTTCTCTCTTAAAATATAAAGAGCTCGACATGCCTCTTTAAGAACATTTACATTCTTTGGCCAATGTATCGTCATTGTTTTTGGTATGGGACATTTAGTAGAAGGTACTGGACCTTTTAACACAAATTCTCGTTCCCCGATTTTTAGTTCTTGAATATCTATCGCTGTTTTCCGAGCCCAGATGTATTCTAATTCTCGATCACGTTTATCTCGGTTTTCTATAGTACTACGATATTTCCATACTTGTATAGTGTTATCTGAAATAATTAGTTGAGTACTTTTTTCAGTAGAATTGTGTCACTCGTAGTAATATCAATTTTAGTCATTTCCTTCGCTGAAGGATTTCTAATTAAAGCCACATCTGGATGACCTAACACCGAAAAAATGTCTCCACCATCTCTAACCGCAAATATCTTTCCGTATGAATTCATTAATCTACGCGTGACATCCATTTGTAAAGGTTTCTGAGGTTCGGAATAATCAATTTGACGTATGGAATTTTCAAATGTGGTAAATAAATCCCATACTACAAATATTTGACGCTTAAGAACTTCATGATATCGATCTTCTTTTTCTTCAAGAACTATTAAAAGCTTACTATCTTCATCAATAAAATTTATGGCAACAATTTCATAAATTCCTTTTTGGCCTTCTAATCGTTTAGTGGTAATTTCCAAACCATTTTCTACAAAGTATAACGTAATGCTGGGAGTTCCCCGAAAAAATGCTAAAATCTTTTCATTTTGAGAGATGGCAAAGATAGGAGAACCAAGAATTATGCTGGAAGCTACTGAAGATTCATGACATCTCTAGATCACCAGTAATTAAACTATACATTTCAATGATTTGTTCTCGATTTTTAAAAGAATGTACCATAAAATGATTTTTAATAATACTTGTGTGTAAGAGTTCTAAAGAATTTTGCCAATGGTCCCGTGAAAGATGAATTGAAAGTTGTTGGAGTAATTCGAATTGTTCAATCTTGGATGATCGCGAGAAGAATCTTTGTTTTCTTTTAATATTATTCATGGTTTCTTTATAAATTCCTGACGCATTAACTATAATAATTATTGTTTTGTTTTTTAACAGACTATCATCACTATCAAGGAATCTTATAACACCACCAATTGAAGAAGTATATATCTCACTTTTATCTGTGGTAGAGATAACCCATGTTTGAGGAAAAAGATATTTATCACCAGATTCTAAGTCGCTTTCGTCGTAACCATACATTATGTCATTATGGAATTCTCTTAAGTCAAAACATGACAATGCAATAAAACGTTCATTTTTATCATCGTCTACACAATTGGATATTGCTATATACCAACAAAGGTGTTTATCATTAACTCCACATTCAAATGTAGAAATAGATTTACTTGAACTTAAATCATCAACATCATATAGCTTAAATTCATGTGTCTCTAATATTTTATGAATTATTAAAGATTTGTTTAAAAAAAAAATGAAAAAAAATCATTAAAGGTAAATAGGCATAAATTATTAACTTTACCTGGACTAAAAGTAACAATTTGTTGACTGTCCGGACTTATCGCTATGCAACTGTGAAAAACTGAGAATCTTTCTCTGTGAAGCTAGTTGTTGATTTTTTCGAGGAAACTTTTTCATTTTCATAAAGAAAACTTGTATGATGGTTTTTTGACACGTTTTATGAATGATGAAAATTAATTTTACTTTATAACATTTTTTTATAAATCAAATACCAACTTTTAAATAATTCTATTCTAGAAAACGTGGTTACTCAAATTTTTTTTTAAATATTTTTAACCATATGCTGTCGCATGATTATGATCTGCTGCTTTGACATTTAGAAAAATATTAATGAAATTCAAATTAAAATTTTCTGCAAATCAAATAACAACCACAACCTCACTTAACTATAAAATACATCCACTTGCAATTTGTACCAGTGGAATTTTTTATTTTATAATTTATTTAGATGATGATATTTGAATTTTTTTTTTTTCACTTTATAAGAATTTTTATATAAATTAAGATTTTTTTTAATATTAACTTTGATCATTTTAAAATACCGATAATAATTAATTTATTTTTTTTTATAATAAATAATGAATTAAGTAATGATTGGAGATAGAAATTAATAAATTTTTTCTCAAATTATAAAATTAAAATACGGAAAAAAATATTATGTAAGAATCACATGATGCGGTTACAACCAATAATCTGAGCTCTATAATTTAATCAAAATTTAACCGACATTTTTGAAATTAGAATTTTTATTATTATATGAATTTTTATTATAATCAAGTTTTCATTAGTTTTCATTATAGAGATTCCACACTGTATAAATTCTCAACTTCGAAAAATCATCACAATTATTCAAGACAAAAAGAAGAATGATTTACCAGAGGAAACTTTTTCAACAATTGATACTTGTAAGTTAAGTTATGTGATATTGGTGATGTTAAATAATACTATTTCTACATTTTTTTATGACGATAGAGTCAATTATAAATAAATTTTGTTGATCTATAGCAATATCCAGTGCGCCAACGAAAATAAGAATGAACGTCTTATTATTTGATGTATGTGATCAAAACGAAGATCCATATGGTGATGAAGAAGATGATTCTATGGAATCTGGTGATAAAGTTAATAACCTATATCTTCAGTTATTTCTACCAAATATAAGAGGATCAATGAGTGGCGTTTTATGAAAGTGATCATTGAAAAAAATAAAACAGTAGTTATTGTTCTTCTCACGATCAGCTGTCGATTTCAATTATTTATTGAAATGTGCATCCTTTGAAATGTATGGTTTAATTACTGGCTGTCATTTACTCACATCACATCTTTATCATCTTTCAAATGAAGGAATTTTAGAATTTTGTCGGGAGTTACCAGCATTACATATACTTAATTGAAAATGGATTGGAAATTATTACTAGGTCAAAAAAAGGGGAATTTATAAAAATTATAGCTATAAACTTTTAAAAGTTCTTGAAAAATATCTACACGGTGAAATTTCTAAATATCAAGCATTTTTAGTATGGGATTTATTATTTGACGAATTCTAATGGAAAGATGTCTGCAGTTACAAATTTTGGGATATTTTTCAATGAATTTAGGGTTATCTAATCGTTACAGAGATTGTACAATTTAAGAGAGAAGGGTGGAGTGATATTGTTGATCTAGGATCAAATTTTTTTATTACCAATGGTAGCATAGTTGAAGTTATATGGCTTGAAGTTGTGTGTCTTTTTCCTCTTTCTGTATGCAGATTTGAAAGAAAAAAATTTTCATTACCTTTTCTATTTATAGTTATTACTTTTGAGATATTTCGAAGATCCGAAACTTTTTATTTATATCATTACGAATATTTTAAATACCATTTCTTTGTTGTATTTGGATTTGGACATGGACATGCCATGTAATTATAACAATTATAGCGATTTTTGTCCTTATTATTTTAATTTTGGAAATAATTACGATTCACATTTCATTCTCATTATTGGATGCTGGACCAATGGGCGATGACGATGGAATTAATTTGAACAATGGGATAATTATAATGCTAATGGTAATTTGTTGATTTAATTAGTAAGCATTATATCAATATTATTATAAATTACATTATAAAATTTGGTAAATTTTTGGATTAAAATTTTAATTTTATTAACTCTACAGTGGTGCAGATGAAGTGGGTTCTTACAGTAGTTTAAAGATATCGAAACTTTGAAAAAGACAATCCTTCGATTCACTTATTATATGCCTAATTCTGATATATTTGATTGAGAAAACCGAAAAACAAAATCATCTCTTATGAGTGAGAATCAAACTGAATTTGATTATAGCGATGATAGTGATGATGATGGTGATGATGATGGTAGTGATGATAAAGATGAAATAAAAAGGTTTATTAATAAATTTTATCTCAACAATTGTACATTTAATCAATTATTATAAATAAATAAATTAATGAAACAGTAATTTATTTATTTATTTTAACAGTTATTTAAATATTTAAAGTTATTCAAATAAAAATTCATTTATTACATTAAATCAATATGATATAAAGATAATATAATCTATCATCAACAATATATTTTATTCAATAAAAAATCTCTAAACATTTGAAAATTTTATAAAATAGAAATTATCTTTTGACCATAATTGAATGTTTACAAATTGTATATTTATATAATGAAAAATAAAAATGAAATCTAAAAATATAATTAAAAATCATCAATATCATCATCTAAATAAAAAATAAGAACAAAAGAATTTAATTTAATATAATTAACAAGGAATAAGATTTGAAATGAATTAATATTAAAATCTTCTCATGCTACCATTTATTACTATTGCTATTATTATTACTACCGATATTATTATAATTACTACTGCCAGGTGTTGTTCACTTTTATTTCATGATTATTGTATTATGAACTACAAATAGATTCAATTAAAAAAATTTACAAAAAAGAAAAATGTCTTTAAATTTTTTGACAAGTTATCTCAAAATTTTATTGAACTTTTTTAATGATAAAGAAGATTATAATAGAAGTTGAAAATCTTTCACTGCATATTCCAACATATTGAAATTCCGATCATCTTATTTTCGAAGAGAATTAGAAAATATTCGGCCGAATGAAAATAATATTAAAATAATTATCAAGTCAAGCATTTCCGCTCAAATTTTTAATATTATTTTTCGGTAAACTATTATCAAAAATAATATAAATACTATTGCTTATATTGAAATTTATTTTATTGATTCTTTATTCATTTATTATTTTTTTTAGATACATCTATGGAGGAATTGTTAATTTCTTTTGATTTAATGTTAATTACAGATGAATTTGAACTTGAGGAATTAACCAACAAATTAGAAATTCTTCTTATTGAAACTAAAGGCTCCTGGTTGAGAACACATTCTTATTTTATTTATCATTCTATTCTCATATATTTATTAATAAAAAAAATTTTTTTTTGAGGCTTCAAATGTTGGCAAAAAAATTAATAATTTAGTCTAAATTACAATACTTAATGTATTTATTAATAGATTGGCATTTTTAAAAAATCAATTTGAATAATATAATAAAATAAAAAATAATTATTTTTTTATTTTCATTTTGGTAAAAGAGTCCATAAAGCCTGAAAGTTATAAGATGTTCTTTAGATTTTGTTCCTTTAATGATCACCATTTCGTTCTTTATAAAATTTTTAATAAAAGCTCATTGGCATAAATAAATTTAATAAATAGATACATATACATATATAATAGGAATTATAATTAGTGGTGATAGTGATTATACATAAAATCATTATGACTGTATTAAAAATATTTGTTATACACATCATTCATATGTAATACTGATGTAATACATAATTTATTATATAATATAGAAATGACAAAATAATGATTTTAAAACAGAAAAAAAAGAAATTCTTCTTTTAAAAAAATTAATAGATAAAAATAATGAATAAAAATAATTTAAATAAATAGAATAAATAAAATAAATAAACATAAAGTATATATTATCTTTATACAGTCATCTCACAAAAATTCTTTGCAATAATTAGTTGAAGAAAAAAAATTTATTCATATAAAAACTAAAATAATTATTTCATTCTGCACAATTTTAATTTTTCCTATGCTATGGATAATCAATTATAAAATAATTTCACTGTTCAGTCATCAATCTTCAATGATCATAAAAATTAAACAATGAATTTTCATTGAATCATTAAAGTCATAAATTTATAAACAGATTTCTTTAATTTTATTAGCCATATAAAAAAAGTTACTAATTAAACAATTAGCACAAATGACAACTCAAGAGAGAGAGATTAGTACAATATACCATTATTATAAAAAAATGGTTAGATATGAATTTACTTAAATAAATAATCATGATTTGATAGAAACATTGAAAACCTATATTATATATTTTATATTTAGTATAAAATAATAATGCCTATATTATAGATGATACGTCAAGAATAATGTGAAAAATAACATCTTTAATTCTCTTAAATCTATCAAACTCTAGTCAATACCTTTCTAATATGATAAAAGCTTAATTTTTGATATTAAAAATCACTAAAAAATTATTTATTTTTAGTTATATAAAATGCAAAAAGATTTTTATAATATTGAATATACATAATTAATCATGCACAAATTCTCTATGGTAAGAAATATTATCAAGAAATTAATATTTATTTTTAAATAATAATAAACTGATTCTCTCATAAAGTGTTAGCAAACAACAAACCTATTATAACATAATTACCACCCTCAAAAAAGATACAAATTTTTATATTTATTATTTGATAAATTGGATAACAAAAAAAATTATTAAAAAGAACTTTATAGTAATTATTTCATTTACAAAGAAAAAAATCTGACACCAAAAATCTATATTACATAATTAATTACATTTAAAAATCAACTAGAGTCATATATTAACAATAATAGTATTATATTTTTATCAATTTCAAAAACAAAATCTATAAAAATATTTATTTTAATTATTTTTTATAGTCAAAATATGTTATTTGATAAAATTCATTTAATGAATAATTTCTTAAATGAAAAGTATAATTTTGAATTATGAACTATAGGACTACATTTATATTTTTATAAATTAAATTTATTATTAAAGAAATACTTGAAAAAGCAAATAAAAATATATTTAAAAATTATTTTAAATAGTTTTAATAAAAATAATAAAAATAAAATAGTAAAAATAATAAGAATAATAAAAAAAGAAAACAATAAAAATAATAAAAATAAGAAATAATAAAATTCATAAAATTAATTAGATAATAGAAACTATTTAATGAGTGGATAATTTCTAAATGAAAAATATAATTTTGAACTATGAACTTTAAAATTACATTTATATTTTTATAAATTAAATTTTTTATTTGAAAAAGTAAATATAAATATATTCAAAAATTATTTTAAATTTTATTAATAATACAAATAATAAAAACAATAAAAATAATAAAAATGAATTAATAAAACTAAAAATAATAAAAAATTAATAAAGATCATAAAATTCATAAATAATTTCTTAAAAGTATAATTTTGAATCATGATTACATTTATATTTTTATAAATTAAATTTATTATTGAAGAAATGCTTGAAAAAATATATTTAAAAATCATTTTAAATGGTTTTAATAAAATAATAAAAATAATAAATCATAAAACAATAAAATAATGAAATAATAAATAATAAAATAATAAAATTAAAATAATAATAAAAATAAAAAATAATAAAAATAAAATAGTAAAATTAATAAAAACCATAAAAACCATAAAATTAATAAGTACTGTAGTAAAATAAAATAATAAAAACAATACAGTAATAAAGTTAAAAAATAAAAATTTTTATCAATAAATTATGTGTAGGAGAAATAGATAATTCAAGCCCCTGACCCTGAACCCTTGTTTATTTAATTATTAATTTTTGTAATATGTTGTCGCGGTCTGCACGGAACAATAGAGTAAGCGAAGTAAAAGTGTCTTTACTAACTTTTTCGTACACTGCCAAAATTTGATAGACTTTTTAAAGTAGCTTTTCAAAGAAATAAAAGTAGTTTATTAAAAGTATTTATAAAGATTTGTTACAATAGAGATATATTACTGCTTTGGCATATCTTATCCCTATTGCTATGCAAAAGTTTATTTTATTACAGAATATTTTTAGAATTATTAGGTCACTATAGAATCATTTATTATTGACTATTGCGAAGAAATTATTTATTATTTTTATTTTAATCAAAAAAAAAGTTTATTACAAAAAGAAGGAAAAAGAATATTTCGGAACTATTTTTATTATTATTATTATTAATGTTGTAGGAAATTATTAGAATTTTTAGTATAAAAATTAATAAAGAAAATGTTTTTGCCCAAAAGGAATCTCTTGTTCTCCTCTTCCACCGCAGCTTCTTTTATAACTCTTTTATTGTTTACCTTCATCTTCAACACGTTCTTTGTGCTAGGAAGAAAAAAAAAATCTTCATCCAAGACGAAGGATGATATTTCATCCCCCGTGACATTTGTTACCTTCGTGCCACCTCAATGTATTAAAAAAAAAGACGAAAATGGTAAAATGACAAAGATTTGGGGTTGTTGTACAATCATAATCATATGGTCAAAATATTATGATTTTTTGAACGTGAAGTAGCTACAACTCCGATTGATAATTAAATCCGAGGAACTTATACATCGAAACATAAATTCTAGTACTCATTGATTGATCTTTTTCTAAAAAAAACATAAAATTCTGCCTTAAATTCTATAAAAAAAAATGTCATCTCGTAAAATATGCCCAGAATGTAATCAAGAACAAGAATGGAATGAATATTCCGAATGGTGCAAACCATGTAATTCGAAACATTTCCAAAATGATTTTAATAGTTGGACAAGTGGAAATGACAAAATAGATAAATTCATTCAAGATGCTCAACTAAATGCTAATAGTAATTGGGATGTAATAGAATGGATACCTTATGATAGATTTAAAGATGTTGAGCAAATAGGTAAAGGTGGATTTGGAACAATACATTATGCTCTCTGGATTGATGGATATATTGGAAGATGGGATATTAAAAATCAACGATGGGGAAGATGGTATGAGGATGATGAAGTGGCATTAAAAAAGTTTGATAATTTTTTGAATTTCAACGATGTCTTAAATGAGGTAAATATTTTAATTAATATTTAAATTTAATTTTCAAATTATTTAATATTTAAATTTAATTTTCAAATTATTATTAATAACGTTTTAACTATAAATTAAAAAATGTTTATATTATTAGATGGAAATTCACTTTAAATCATACACTGGTTCTCGTGTTTCCACTTCAATTCGATTTTATGGAATTACACAAGATCCAGAAACACATTCATATGTGATGGTTTTAGAATATGCAAAAGAAGGAAATCTTCGAGAATATTTAAAAATCAATTTTAATAATATTAATTGGAAACAAAAATTAGATCATCTACGGCGTTTATCTTACAGGTTGATGGATATTCATAAATTAGATATAGTTCATCAAGACTTCCATCCTGGAAATATTTTATCATCCAGTTTTAAATATAATTTAAAGATAACAGATTTTGGATTAAGTAAACTAATAGGGGCAAATCCAAATAATCCCGAAAAAAAGAATATAGTTGGTGTATTACCATATATTGCACCAGAGGTATTAAGCGGTGATGAAGAATATACAAAAGCTGCTGATGTATATTCATTTGGAATTATTGCTTACGAAATGATTACGGGCTTTCCCCCATATCCCGATATACCACATGATGAAGATTTGGCTATTAAAATATGCAATGGATTACGACCAAAAATTCCATTTCATACTCCCAAATTAATTACAAGAATGATTATGAGGTGTTGGGATGCTCGAGTTACACATAGACCCACTTTTAAAGAATTAGAGGATGAGTTGGATAAATACTATTGGGATTATGATGGTTATTTAAATGAAGGGGAAAATTCAGAAATTGGAATTCAAATTAAAAAAGCTGAAGAATTTTCAGCAAATCAAGAATCAACCAATACAACAACAACAACAACTACAACTCCTCTTAATTATCAAACACATCCACAAGCAATTTATACCAGTCGACTTCTTAATTATTCAAAACTTCCAAAACCCAAGAACGAAGAAAATTTCGAAAGAGAACTTGAAGAATTAACTAAATCTTTTTCTCATATAAATACTAGTAAGTATCAATTATATTACGTTTTATTTNTTGCTTACGAAATGATTACGGGCTTTCCCCCATATCCCGATATACCACATGATGAAGATTTGGCTATTAAAATATGCAATGGATTACGACCAAAAATTCCATTTCATACTCCCAAATTAATTACAAGAATGATTATGAGGTGTTGGGATGCTCGAGTTACACATAGACCCACTTTTAAAGAATTAGAGGATGAGTTGGATAAATACTATTGGGATTATGATGGTTATTTAAATGAAGGGGAAAATTCAGAAATTGGAATTCAAATTAAAAAAGCTGAAGAATTTTCAGCAAATCAAGAATCAACCAATACAACAACAACAACAACTACAACTCCTCTTAATTATCAAACACATCCACAAGCAATTTATACCAGTCGACTTCTTAATTATTCAAAACTTCCAAAACCCAAGAACGAAGAAAATTTTGAAAGGGAACTTGAAGAATTAACTAAATCTTTTTCTTATATAACTACTAGTAAGTATCAATTATATTGCGTTTTATTTATTTTTAAATTTTTATTTTCTGATTAATTATATTAATTTATTTTTTTTGTTTAGATGATGATATCGATGAATTCTAAATATCAATATTTTATTATTTTATTATTTTTATTTATAAATATTTTTGTAGAAATTCAATTAAATTAGATTGTAAGCCCATTCGTATAACTATAACTATTTTTAATAACTATTGAATAAATAAATAAATAACTGTTGCTAATAATTTCATTAATTTATTTTTTTTAAATGATAATTGGTTAAATAAGAAATGATTGATCTAAAAATTAATTTGATAAATTAAATTTAGTGATCGTAATAAACCTCAGGTTTCGGAGCATATTGTCATATCACAAGCTCACACAATACTACATAAATTTTCTTAACTAAATTGGACCAACAAGATTTTCTTCATTTTCTTCTTCCAATAGTCGGAATGAACTTTGAAAGAAGGACGTGGGTCCTTTTTTTCGAATTCGATCATTTTCTGTGAATAATGGATGTTAATATAAAGGATAAATTTAATGTAATGTGGAAATCAATAAAGAAACAAATGAATAATAATTTTACCTCGATTAAGGCACGTCTTTCCAACACCCATCGTCAAATCATTTAACATATAATTCTTGTAGGCGAGATACTTCTTGTGAAAGTAATTCATATACTTCGTCAGCAGATTCAACTATAAAAAAATGATAACTAATAAATAATAAATAAAAATTAATTATAAATAAATTAAAAAATTCTATATTATAAATTAAAAAATTCTATATTATAAAATGTCATAGTAATAATAATATTTATTATTATTATTAGATGTCATTTTACTTACTTTTTTGTAAACTCTCAAAGAATTCATCACGTTCACATTGGTGAATCAAACATTTATCCCAAAGATCAACCAACTGTACTATTAAAAAAATAATAAATAGTGATAAATACTAAATAAATAAAAAATAATAAATGATAAAAAATAATAAATGATAAATAAATAATAAAAAATAATGATAAATAATAAATAATAATCAATAATAAAAATACCACTTCAATGGCTCTTTGAATAATGACTCTCATAATTTCTCTTAACTATAAAAAATATAATAAAAAATAAATAATTAAATAATAAATTAATAGTCAAACAGTCGATAAATAAATAAAATAAATAAATAAATAAATTAAATACTCTTCGTCTAAATTATCATCACATAGTTTAAATCTTTCCTCCGCGGGAATTTTCAATTCCACATATAATTTTTTACATCTCAAGTTTCCCTTTTCGAACTTGATAATCATTTTCAAATGATTTCTCTTATCCTCGAAATTTCCAATAAACATTTATCCCGTGGATAGAAATTCTTGAATTTGTCGAATTAGTTTGGGATCAAACAAATCATCTGATTCATCATCATCATCTCATCATTACCATTACTATTATTCTTATTATTAAAGTTCTCTCGATTTTTGATAATCTCTTGTAATGCTTCAAAAAGTTCTTTGGGATTACTCTTCTTATTTGGCGAATAAACAAAACATTCCTTTATCTGTCTCATCTTGTGGAGTGTAATGATGAAGTTGAATTGCACATTCTTCCGATGATTCACGTAGTGGGCCTATTTATATATGGATATATATATGTATATTATATTTTAATTTACGCGGGAATGCAGGCGTGAATGAATATGTAAATAAATGGAATTATAATAATTAAAATTAAAATAATAATAATAATTAAAATAATTAAAATAATTTAAATAATAATAATAATTAAAATAATTAAAATAATTAAAATAATAATAATTATTAAAATAACAAAATAATTAAAATAATAAAATAAATAAAATAATAATAATAATAATTAAAATAATTTAAATAACAATAATAATTAAAATAATTAAAATAATTAAAATAATAATAATTAAAGATTACTTACCACAATTCGGACAAGTTCATCAGTAGTCAAATAATAGTGATTTATAAATAATAATTTATTAATTATAATAAATTATTGCATAAATAATAATATGTAGAAATAATAAAAATTATTATATCAAAACCAGTAAAACTACTGAAGAACTCAGAAAATAATTAAATTAAATTAAATTAAATAAAATTAATAATAAATTAAATTAAATTAAATTAAATCAATAATAAATTAAATAAATTAAATAAATAAATTAAATAAATAAATAAATTAAATAAATTAAATTAAAATGAATATAAATTAACTAAATAAAAATAAAATAAATTAAATTAAATTAAATAAATTAAATTAAAATGAATAAAAATAAATTAACTAAATAAAAATAAAATAAATTAAATTAAATTAAATTAAATTAAATTATTTATTTACCATTATTTTTCATAGTAGCTTCCTATAAAAAACAATCCGTTGGATATTTTAATAATAAAATAAATATAATAATATCTAATAATAATTAATAAATAATTATAAAATCAAATACCTCTTGTAATAGATTAATGAATTATGAATAGAAAAAAGTTTATCACGAGTATTATAACTTAATTCATAACTCATCGAAGCAATATGTGGTATTATCGTATCGAAAATATTTAATGAACTAGATTATTCATTCATTTATCATGATTATAAATAAATAAAAAAATAGAAAATAAAATTTAAATCATTCATTATTATTATTATTAAAAAAAAAAAGAAACAGAAAGAGAAGAAAAAGAATCTTGTTCATCGTGATTAAATATTCCTGAAATGATGCAAGTTGTCGATCTTTTTTTAATATCCGTAATTACTTCATAATTATGTAATGGTTTATAGTACCACTTACGATTCTTACGATTTTCTTGAGATTTTCTTGAATACGATAAAATTCTTCGATTACACACAATACTGTAAACAATTATTTTATGATTGATTTTCTTGAATACGATAAAATTCTTCGATTACACACAATAAACAATTATTTTATGATTGATTTTCTTGAGATTTTCTTTAATACAATAAAATTCTTCGATTATGCACGATAAAAAATTATTTTATAATTGACGCAGAAAAGTTGTATAAAATTTTTGTATCAAAAATATTTTTAATAATTTATATTATTCTATTTTGATTTTAAAATGGAAATCTGGATTTTTCCTTTGATGCGCAGGTAATTAATGAAATAAATTTAATAAAATACTAATGAAACAAGAAAACAATGATTCCGGAAAAAAAATCTAAAATTAAAACTATCACTGGAATTTCAAAAATATTTTTATTGGGAATGGCCTATTGAAGCACCTTTAGCAGGTTATATTCAAGCAAAAGCACTTCCATATATTGGTTCTTGGATCCAATTTTCGCCAATTTCTAATTTATGTAATGATTCAATTGAACAACCACAACCCATGGTATCAACACAAAATGGACAATGCCTATGTCTCATTTGAATGGTATATATTTTATTATTTTATTATTTTTGCAACATCTTTTGTTTACAAATATTTTATAAATTATAGTCGATATTAATGTCAGGTAAAAAATTATTTATTACAATAATTATATAATTAGTTTTGAAAAATATTTTTATTATTTTTATTTATAAAGATCAATATATTAAAAAAATAAAAATAAAAATGAAATAAAAAAAAAGGAAAATTTTTGTAAGAAATAAATTATATTATTACTAAATCTCAATAAGTTTATTTATCCAGATTCAATTGATTATAATCATGATAAAAATAATGAAAGTATTATTATTTAAAAAATAATATATCAACGAAATACTAAATTACTTATCTATTCTTAGACGGTATAAATGAAGATTTGAATTTATTTAGTAATTATTACTTTTATAAATATTTATGAAAAATATTATTTCTATTCATGTACAATAGATTAAAAAAAGGAAAATTTTTATAAGAAACAAACTACTATAAAATTTATCTAAAATTACTTACCTATTTTAGATACAAATGAAGATTTGAATTTGCCATAAGGTATTTAGTAGTGTTCGAAGCTGAAAGGTCATTAGCCGACTTAGCCGATTTAGCCGGCTTAGTCGGCCGATTTTTTGAAAATCAGCTAAGCCGATACTATATAGGGTAATTTTTTTGATTTTTTTAGCCGATTTTTTAATTAAAAAAATGACAAAGTAGCATGAGGAATTTTTATTAATTAGAAATGTAACAGATGTGCGCGAGATATTTTTATTTTTATTTTTTATCAATTAAATAAAAATAACAATTTAAAAGATGAAGTATACAAATATTTTTTTGATTGAGTTTATTATTGATGTGCTGCAAAAGTATCGTTTTTGATATACCAATGGTCATTTTTTGATATGTTATTTTTTTGATACTTTACAACTAATTATTCGATGGTCATGTGATATTTATATTCTATAAATCATGTGAACAATGTATATTAGTTGCATCACGTTACTTAAAAATGAGTGTATCAAAAAAATTTGCTGATGTGCTAATTGAACACACATGACTTTCACATGACTTTCACATGATTTTAACAAGACGTGCTCATAAATTTTATTTCTATATTAAGAAATTTGGCTTTAGCCGACTAAGCCGGCTAAGTCGATTTTAAAATATAGACTTAGCCGGGCCGATTTNTAGCATGAGGAATTTTTATTAATTAGAAATGTAACAGATGTGCGCGAGATATTTTTATTTTTATTTTTTATCAATTAAATAAAAATAACAATTTAAAAGATGAAGTATACAAATATTTTTTTGATTGAGTTTATTATTGATGTGCTGCAAAAGTATCGTTTTTGATATACCAATGGTCATTTTTTGATATGTTATTTTTTTGATACTTTACAACTAATTATTCGATGGTCATGTGATATTTATATTCTATAAATCATGTGAACAATGTATATTAGTTGCATCACGTTACTTAAAAATGAGTGTATCAAAAAAATTTGCTGATGTGCTAATTGAACACACATGACTTTCACATGACTTTCACATGATTTTAACAAGACGTGCTCATAAATTTTATTTCTATATTAAGAAATTTGGCTTTAGCCGACTAAGCCGGCTAAGTCGATTTTAAAATATAGACTTAGCCGGGCCGATTTTTTTAGACCGGCTTAGAACACTAGTATTTAGTAATTATTATTTCTATAAATATCTATAAAAAAATATTATTTCTATTCATGTACAACGTATTAAAAAAAGGAACATTTTTATAAGAAACAAACTACAATAAAACTCAATAAATTTATTTATCTCAAATAAATAAAAATAACGAAAGTATTATTATTTGAAAAATAATATATAAAAATTTATCAACAAAATACTAAAATTATCTTTTATTAATAATAATTTTTAGGATGAAAAGGAATTGGACAAAAAAAGTAAAAAGTTTGTGAGGACGATTTTTTTTTGAATGGGAATTTAAATTCTCGAGACAAAATTTTTTTAAAAAAAATTATAATTATTGTCTAGCTTTTGCTTATTTATTTTATTGCAATAAAAATTTTGAAAAATTTGGATTTATAAGGGTAAATTTAAAATGTAATTGACTAATTTGTGAGGTAAAATGGCACTTTCTTCCAAAGTAAACGTACGGAACTTTCTATATTAAAGATATTGAAAATTTTTTTATAGCTAATTCACGTTTATAAAATCAATTGGTTCAACCATAAGTTTAGACCGTGTAATAGCTATCACAGATGCAAAAAGGTGAATTTTATTATCTATTATAAAGATGTGTACTAATAGATTGAGTTTCATTAATTTCTTTTGATCACTGAATGCTGAGAAAAATAATATCAATTAATCAAAAATAAATAAATATTTTATTAAAAATCTGGAAATCATTTCCTTTACCAATTTTTATTGCATCTTACAACTTTTGCATGTTTATTTAATTATTTATATAAAGCAAGAATATTTAATCAAACAAAGTTAAAAATACAAAAATAAAAATTATTTTTTTATTTCGTTTGTTTTTTTCAAAAATTCACAAAAACTTCAAACTATATATTTTTGGATGGCGACTTCGTCACCACGTAATTAAAATTTATACATATAATTAATTATATAATTTATTAATGTTTAAATACATTAAATTAAAATAAAAGGATGTAAATAAACTTTAATGTAATATTTAAATATACTAATTAAGAGATTAGGATTTATACAAATGATTATTGGTTGTATAATTTATTAATGTTCAAATATAATTAAAATTAGGGTAGCTGCGCATCATGCGATTCTGCGCAGGACCAGTACGATCGTATACCATTTGATCGGGAGTTTTATAATTGTATTTTTTAATATAGTTCACTCAAACGATTTAATAGTTATTACTAATACGGATGCGACGTGATGATTATCTAATCTTTTTTCTCATAGTTGAATTACATAAATTATACGTTTATCTAATTTTTTGGGCGTACGGATTTAGGAAATGTAGTCATAGTTGGTACAAAAGTTTTTAATTATGATATTATAAATAAAGATGGTTCATTAATAAAATTGTTGATTTTTTTAATTCTACTTTTGCAATATACACAATGCCGTGTTGTGTCGATACTATTGTTAGAATTAATCAAGTTCGTTTGACTGACAAAAAGGAAGCGAATTTAACTGTCGTGTGGGCAGTAGGCACGTATCCAGTTGGTACCGAGAATTGTGACATCGAATTGGTTTTATTTGTTCCACTTGATCGTTACGAGAGGGATCCTAACATTCAATCCGTTTTCAAGAAAGATGAATATTATTGTGTGGGTGGAAAGGTTGCAACCGGAAGTTACAATGGCAATTTTAGGTTAAAAGTAAAGTATAAAGATTTTTTTTGTTTGTTTTGATTATAACGAAAGAAATAACAATTAAATTTTTTTTCATAGATGACAGTTGCATCATCGACCCATCTTAAGATCGAGAAGGGTCCCGGTTTAAATAGATGTCCGTTAAAGGCTTCATTAGTTGGTATCATTCAGGATACGGCGAAAAAGGTTAATGACGAGAACGCAACGGTTAAAGTATCGGTAAAAGATTATGTTGGTCACAATAGTGATTATATCGTTACGGTTGTATTTCCTTACCATAATATCCGATTCAAGCACTTGATGAATCCTATTCGACCAGACGAGTCATTACTCTTTGTCATCGGACAGTTAGAAGTTATTCAAGACGATTTATATGTATATGCCGTTGAGACTTCTTATATCGATATTCACATTGCAGTTAATAAAAAAGTTTTTAATTCAAACGACTCTCAAACTACATCAGATTCGTTTAAATCCGTTCGGTCATTACTCTTGAATGCTCACCAGGATGCCAAAGAAAATTCATCCAAAGTCCATATTAACGAGAATAGTGACAAAGGAGATGATGTTAATCAGCTTACCACCGATTACTCAAATTCCGATGTTCAATTATCTAAACGTATAAAAGTTGAAAAGGAAGATCGCGAGCAAATTGATTCTGATGTGATCGAAGATAAAAGTGTTTACGAATTAAATAAGGAATGTACAAATGAAAATGATTTATCAAAATCAAGTACTGTTAACGAAAGTAGAGGGAGAGGGCGTAGTCGTAAAAGGTGAATGAAGGAAAATTAGTTGTACAACACAAAGCATGTAATACTTGTTCATCGATGTTTATTAAATATTTACAATCATTTTCTTATATTGTTATTATTTATGTATCAAATAAAAATATTATTTTATAAATATTTAATAAATAAAAAAATTATTATAGGATTAATTTTATTATGAATTATTATATAAATACAAATAATATTCATCAATATATTTTTATTAACACATGAAAAAGTATATTTAAATAACAATCTTTAAAAAATAAATAAAGAACACATGAACAAAAATAATGTATTAAAATTAAGTAC
>PQFF01000130.1:883656-897087 GCA_003547095.1 Diversispora epigaea
GAAAATAAACCAGAACAAACCGCACAAGTCAATTCTCTAAGCGAATCACAGCTAGTATTATCACGAAATTCAGCTAACGCATTATCTGCAACAATTTTATCAACCGGCTGTGGCCAATTCGCATATCGTTCCTTCAACAAATCAAATTCATTATTCAATTCTAGAACGCGTAACGGAATTCGCGCTTCAATCGCTTGAACGTCTTTCTCGATACAAATTTTTTGTTTTTTAGTGCGTTGAATTTCACGTCGTTTACGTTGTTGCTCTCGTTCACGTTGACGGTAATTCACATCTGCACGTCTAATAGCTTTTTGCCGTTTACGTTTTGATTTAAAATCGTCCGAAACTATAGTTTCATTCCTAATGTAATCAAAAATTAGCACATTTTATTTTTTCGTAATTACTCGAAACTTCAAAAACTACATTTACATGGTTAAGCACCGATTATTGTCTAGCAAAATTTTAATATTATTTAATTAAACAAGTAATTCCGATGAAAAAAATAAATACTAGATATATCACATATCATTTTTAAATACACACACTACTCTTATAAGACACAAACAATTAACAAAAAAAATAGTCACAATGACATTTTTATCGTATACAGATAATAAATAATATTAAAAATACTACTTTAATAAATAATCAACAAGTAAAAAATTAATCCTTATTACAAATTTTTACACAACATCTAAATTAAATAACAATTATCAAAAAAAAATACAAACATAATGACATCTTTACTTTACACAAATAAAAAATTATAACAAAAGAATAGACTCAAAATCATCTGAAATTTAAACATCGTTCTTNTTCGCATATCGTTCCTTCAACAAATCAAATTCATTATTCAATTCTAGAACGCGTAACGGAATTCGCGCTTCAATCGCTTGAACGTCTTTCTCGATACAAATTTTTTGTTTTTTAGTGCGTTGAATTTCACGTCGTTTACGTTGTTGCTCTCGTTCACGTTGACGGTAATTCACATCTGCACGTCTAATAGCTTTTTGCCGTTTACGTTTTGATTTAAAATCGTCCGAAACTATAGTTTCATTCCTAATGTAATCAAAAATTAGCACATTTTATTTTTTCGTAATTACTCGAAACTTCAAAAACTACATTTACATGGTTAAGCACCGATTATTGTCTAGCAAAATTTTAATATTATTTAATTAAACAAGTAATTCCGATGAAAAAAATAAATACTAGATATATCACATATCATTTTTAAATACACACACTACTCTTATAAGACACAAACAATTAACAAAAAAAATAGTCACAATGACATTTTTATCGTATACAGATAATAAATAATATTAAAAATACTACTTTAATAAATAATCAACAAGTAAAAAATTAATCCTTATTACAAATTTTTACACAACATCTAAATTAAATAACAATTATCAAAAAAAAATACAAACATAATGACATCTTTACTTTACACAAATAAAAAATTATAACAAAAGAATAGACTCAAAATCATCTGAAATTTAAACATCGTTCTTAATATAATCAAAAATTAGTACTTATTTTTTTTTCAACAACTCGAAACTGCGAAAGCTATATTCATACAGTCAAATATTGATCATCGTTTAACAAAATCACAATAGAAATCGATCAAACGAGTAATTCGTATAAAGTTACCAAACACCATTTTTACGTATACAAATAAAAGGAAAATTTTACACCATAAAATAAAACATTCTTGCGAAACAAAATTTATTACAAATTTTTACATGACAAACAAAATGCCTCAAATTAAACAATTATTAAATAAAAAATACAGTCACGATGACATATATATTTATTTAAACGAAAGATTTACATACAAATTATGTAATAATGATTATTATGAAATCGCAATTTATACCAAATAGAATCTCACAAAAACTCGAAATCATCCAGGATTAAAACTTCAACCCTAATATAATCAACAACTAGTACTTATTATTCTTTTTCAACAACTCGAAACCTCGAAAGCTATATTTATACAATCAGGTATTGATCATCGTTTAGCAAAATTACAATAAAAAATTGATCAAACGAACAATTCGTATGAAATTACTAAACACCATTATTTTTACACACGTAAACAACAGGAAATATTAAACTATAAAATATTTATAAGAGAAATGTTCTCGCGAAACACGACAAACAGAATGCCTCAAATCAAACAATAATTAGATAAAACACATAATTTACCTTTGTGCAATAACCATCATAAATTTTACTAAAAATGGAATTCACGATGACACACATCTTACGTTAATAAAAGATTCACGAAATCATAATTTCTACTAAGCTACATTTACACAATTAGGTAAGGTTAATCTGAACTTTGTGAACAGTGAGTGCATGGGTTAATTGTAGATATTAATATGAATTGAAAGTGAATTGATTTTGGTTTTCATTTTCTGTATTATTGAATGATGAATTGAAATTAACTACATTTTCACCTTGCTGTAATGATTCTATTTCAAGAATTCGAAACACACATGATGTCATCTTTTAAGTTAAATATTAATAGGTTATAACATTTATTGGATTTAAATTTATAGTTAATTAATATATATGAGAGAATAAAAAATAAAGTTTATTTTTTTAATTAATTTATCATTTATTTATTGCATAAGTGACAGTGCAAATAGTAGTTAGTTTTAGCTTATATTATTTCCTTTTTTCTTTTTTGTGAGGGATTACGATATTTTTGATTATGTAAAAATTTTTAAAAAATAAATAGACATATATATATTGCGAAGGTAGAAAATAAATAAATAAATAAAAATAAATAATAAATAATAAATATTTGAATCACAGATTTAATTTAATTCATATGACTTTATATTTAATAATTCAAAGAGGAATAAAAAAGAAGGAAATGATGTTTATTAAATAAAAAAAAATTTGAGTTATATGATAAAAATTGTTTCAATATAATGATATGGAAAATCATTATATATTTATTTATTTATTCATGCGTATTGATAAATTATATAAATACTACAAAGGCGGATAATAAATGAATAAAAATAATTGGCTTATATTATTTGTTATTTCCTTTTTAAAAAAAATTTTAAAAAATAAATATATATGTATATCCCGCGAAGGTGGATAATAAATAAATAAAAATAATTGGCCTATATTATTTCCTTTTCTCCTTTCTGTGAAGGTTTTGGAAGATTTGAAAAATCGAGAAGTCTACTGGTATAAATTGTTTGTGGATGTGTTTTGTAATTAAGTGATGTTGTAGTTGTTGTATCAGATGTTTGATTTTTAGAAAATTCTTCAGCTTCATCAATTTGAATTGTAATACGTATTTTCAAAAATAATTCTCCAAAAGTAGGTCGATGTGTGATTTGAGCATCCCAACATCTCATAATAATTTATGTAATTGATTTATGAATGTGAAATGGAATTTTTTGTCGTAATCCATTACGTATTTTCAAAGCTAATTCTTCATCATGTGGCACATCAGAACATGGTTGAATACCAGTAGCTATTTTATAAGCAATAATTGCAAATGAATAAACATCATCAGCTTTTGTATATTCTTCCCCACCTAATACTCCAGAAATATGTATTTCTCTACTCAATTAATTTGCTTAACCCAAAATGGGAAATACATAAATTATAAAAATTAAAATGAGGCAATAAAATATTTATAGGGTAGAAATTCTGATGAATTATGCAATTTCTTATACCAATTAATATTATTTGGATCTTTTGTAATTCCATCAAATGAGATTTATGCAGATATTTCAATTGATCTTGAGTGAATTGCCATCCAAATAATATTTTTTAATAGTAATTAATATGTTATATATTTTCAGACATATTTTCATATTAAGTTAAAATATTTTCATTTATATCTCCAAAAAATACCATCAATCTTTTTAATACCACTACAAATCGACCACTTTTCCCTATTCATTTGTCCATCGATTCACCTAGCATAATAAATAGTACTAAAATCACCTTTTGCCATTTGTTCAATACCTTGAAATCTATCATAAGATATCCATTTTATTGAATCATAACATTTTGCATTTAATTGAGCAACTTGAATAAATTTATCTATCGTTATTTCCACTTGCCAATTTATTGTAGATAGTTTTCCTCTGCAAGTGACATTTTTTTATTCAGTCTATTTTTAAAAAAAAATAAAAAACAATAAATCTATTTGGTATAAATTCGCGCTAAAATTAACCACACTAACAAATTAAAAAGCTAAAAAAGAATTATCTTTTGATTAATTACTTCAATAATGAATTAAATTAATCATTCAAATTAATTAAATTAATAAATCATGAATTATTATTCATTAAATAAATCTTCTATAGAAGGTCCATTTTCTTAAAAATATATTTAAAAAATCACGCCGATCGTTGATAAATTTATTTTTTCTCTACATTTTGTCATTTATCTTTACTTACCTTATAGAATTTTCTCTAAAAACTCTAAAACTCGAATTTACGGTAGCTTTCCTAATAATAGAAATATTATTATCAATTCCTTAATCTGAGAATCGGAGTATATGTCTAATAGCAGCTTAATTTATATTAAATAAATTATAAGCATAAGCAAAAATAATTGATATCATACCTTTAATAATCTGATATATATATATAATTATCGTTTTTATTGCTAACTATACTGAACAATAATAACCTTCTGGTATTGATGCTTTTAATGTTGTATAACAAATAAATACATGTGATAAATTAAATCTGGTAATTTCGAAAAGAACAAAACAGAACATTCCATTCTTACTAATACGTACGTATATGTGAAATTAAGAATAAATTCGAAAATAATTTTTTATTCTTATTTCTAATCCTTGTAAAAAATTAATTATAAATTTAATGTGAATAAATTTATATTATACACAGTGAATAACAACATAAATAACTATAGCTAAGACAATGATACAAGATTCATTTTCCTTCTTGATACTTCTCGTCATCCTGTTTATACAATTTCCACCATCAACTCCCGCTTACGTTAACAACAAGTCTAATTCTTCTTGGACTTTTTGGAGTTATGACGGTGAACATAGGAAATGTGCAAATATATGTATAATAGTATTTGTAATAATTTCAGTTTTGTTTACAGCATTATGTGCTTGCGGTATTTGTTTATGTGTGAAAAAAAAATATAAAAAAAATTCCAAGAAAGAAAATGGAGAACCCAATAATAAAGAAACTGATGGAAATAGTATGGATAATGTTTATGTTTGAATAAATTAAATTTATTTACATCCTTTTTAGTATTCAATGAATGCAACAAGAAATTATTTTAATTATTTTAATATATTTATTGCATATTAAAATAATAAATTTTTAAATAAATTATAATAAATTTACCAATATTATTCTTTTAATCTTTTTTTTTGATTTCCAAGTTGTCGATCTCTTGAATAATTCGACAAAAACAAAATCTTTATTTTATTACCCCTAATAATTTATTTTTATTACACACAGCCAGTTTTATTTTTTTTTGTTTCGTTTCCTTTTTCCTTAAAAACCCAAACTATTTTATATTTATTATAAATAACAATAGCAAAATTATAAAATAGTGTTCTTTATAAATTCATTGACAAAATTTTTTTTAAAATTACAATAAAACTAAAAAAAAATATGTAAACAACAAGTATTTAAAAAATTAATCATTCAATTATAATTATGCACTTTGACAAGACCATTTGCTGATGCATGCAGTATATTGTACAGAATATTGATATTTATTTTTTCTCATATTAGTCTGGAATAAAAAACAGACTATATTCATTATTAATATTTATACAATACTATTTAATTATATAAACAGCTAAGATTATTATCATCACCTTATAAAATTTGTCTCTATTTCCCACTTGATTCAGCCTCCTATTTAATAGAGTCAATAAATGAGAAGATTAACTTCGTATACATTTTTTGAACTTACTCTCGTGATAATGGTTTAAAGTAGGTCAAAATGATTATTTTTGAAAGTAATAATAATCTAATAATGTTTTTATTAAACCTATATTTTTATGATTTATTTTCGGTCACATTAAAATGAATTACGTAAATTATTAATAAATTCTGATTTTTAATTAGAAATATATAAATAAATATATACATAAATACATAGTAAATTAAAAAATTCATAAAATACAAATTAACAAAAAAATGTATTAATAATAAAATTATATATAAATTTTCCAAAAATCATTATTTGGGGTTATTTTTTGGGGTTATTTAGGTTATTTGAGTTTTCAATATAGTTTTTAAATTTTGGTCTGATTCATCAAATCTTGTCTTCTGTTTATTAAATCATGTCTTAAATCCATTTTTCAGGTTATTTAATCGTCTTAAATTTATTTTCCAGGTTACTAAATCTTTCTTGCATTAATAATTGATCAGGACCTGGATGATTTTCAGAAGGTTCATTATTTGATTTATTATAACTGACATTCTTTGATGATTTCGATTTAGAAGAAGTAACTTTTAGCAGAAAAATTTCTTCATCAATAAATGAAATTTTATCAATTATATCATAATATTTGATTGTACTAGTTTCAATAGAATCCAAATCTAGTACTTGAAGAACCTTCATTACGTATATGTCGATATTTTTTTGAATCAGGTGAATTATCTAAAATTTATAATAAAATTTAAATGAACTTAATTCATGTTGAGATTGAAAACGTTTCTGCAAGAAAATTCTTATACAAATTCTTATTATCAGTTATCACCTTGATTATCATCATCATCATCATCATCCCATCACCATCTCCATCATCATCCCCATCATCATCATCATCATACCATTTCATCATCATCATCATCATCATCATCATCATCATCATCATCATCATCATCATCATCACCACCACCACCATCATCATCATCATCGCCATCATCATCACCATCATCACCATCATCACCAGCATAATCATCATCATCATCACCGCAATAATCAAGATCTGTTAAATCTGTTAATTCAGCTAAATTCTCGCCCATAAGACATAATTTTTGTTCCTCGCCCTTTTTAGTTTCTTTTGAATATTCCTTATAATTAAATATTTTATATTCTACATTCCACATTCTAAATTCTACATTCTATATTCTATATTCTATATTGTTTATTATTCAATGTTACTCTGTGGGATTCGTGCATGAAATTAAATATGTATGTATATAATTTATAAATGGAAATTATACGTTCAATCATGCTATGCTGCAAAATAAGGTCATGTTCATCCTTTCGGTTTTCTTTTATTCATCTTTTTCTCATTTGATGATAATCTTATCTTCCTGTTTGATGTCTGTCTCTAATCTTATCACATTTTTCCCGTTTGTTTTGTTGTTTTTTGTCATCGTTGTTTTTGTTGTACTGTCGCGGTCTGCGCAGAGCGATATGAAAGTTATGTCAATCAGTCTCACTAAACTTAGGTGAATCACACGATAATTCAATGTATTACTAACACACTTTTCCTTGTGCACTTGTGTACAATATCACGAAACACAGTAAGATCAGGCTACGATCGATCAAAACCTGCTTACTAACAATCACAAACAATGCAATTACGTGTAATATCTGAAGGTACGCTGAATAAGTGGAGTAAAAGTATCTTCTACTAACTACTTCATACACTGCCGAAATTTAACAGACTTTTGAAGTAACTCGCCAAGAAATATAAAGTAATTTATTAAAAGAATTATAAAGATTTATTACAGAAACACAACAATAAAGATATATTACTGCATTGGCGTATCTTATTCCTATTGCTATACGAAATTATTTATTATTATTAATTATTACAAAATTATCTATTATTAGGATTATTTCGAAACGATTTGTTATTACTAAGATTATTAACGTTAAGAAATTATTTATTAATTTTTAAGTATATATGAATAAAGAAAATGTTTTCGCGAGAAAAAGGAATCTCTCTTTCTTCTTCCCAGCCGCAGCTACTTTTATATTTCTTCTCCTGTTTACCTTCATCCTCTGTCATCCATGAACACGTTCTTTGCGCAAGGATGAAACAATTATCCTGGATGATGGATGGCGCACAAAGATAATTCATCCATCTTTATCCCCCGTGACTTTCGTCTTTTCGTGCCACCTCAGTACTGAAATAAATAAATAAATAATAGATAAAAATAAAAACGTATTCTAAACAATTTGTTTTACTGTAATGTACGTACCAGTACTGAAAAAAAAAAGAAATAAATGAATGAATAACAGGGTAAAATAAAATAAATCAACTTATTTATATATATTTGGCGAATTTTTTTTTTTTAAAAAAAAAGAATAATTTCAATCGGTCAATTAAATATTTCAAAAATTTCTTAAAAATCACAAAAAAAAAGAATATATTCTTCTCGGCGTGACTAGAATTACTTAAGTATACACTCACCTGCCAAAAGTATCCGGCCAACTATTTTTTAATAAATTTTTTAATAAATTTCTAAGGTGAATTATAACATAAGGAATGATTCAAATTGTATAAACTTTTTTTTAAAAGAATCCCCTACCAAAGGGCTATCATATGATATCTTATTTGTTAAAATCTGATACTTTCTTGGGCAGTAATTGTGTTTTAAATGAAATTAACCAAAAATGTTAAATTGAATTAATGACAGTAATATCTTTCGATTTCAATAACTATTCATCGTAAGTACCAACTATCTTATACAGACTTGTAGCTTATAACAAGGGCTACAACTTTTATTAATACCATATTTGACATTTTCTAATTAAAATCAGAACTTTACTTAGACACGACTAAAAACGATCGAAATTATTAAAAATTTGACTTGATATTGACAAATAATTATCAATCGTTCTCATATATAAAACTTTATTTTTTACTAATTAAAAGTTAAACGTAATACTAAGTAATCTTAAAGACAAATATATTGTGCACCTGTCACAAAAATATTAGACCTTTGTCATAAGAATTGAAGAAATAAATGATGTTTGAATTTTAATATATAATTGTTAATTATTTATTATTTAACAATAAAACATCAGAAATGAGTCTAATTAACCTTAAAGATAGGTATGTTGTACATCTACTGTAAAAGTTTTAGAATTATAGCATAAGAATTGAGGAAGTTTTTATATGTAACAACTTTTGAAAAATATTACATCGGAATAAAGTGATCAGCAATCATTTGTCGCAAAATCCTTACTAGATTTATCTATAAATTTCAAAGACGAATTGTAACAAAATGGATAATCAAAATTATATAAAACTTTTTTTTAAACGAATTTCCTAATCAAGAGCTATCATATGATACCTTGTGTGTTAAAATTGGATATATACTTGCACATAAATTTTGGTTTAAATGAAATTAACCAAAAATATTCAATTGCATAATTGATCGTAAAGTCTTTCAATTTTGATGAATATTTATCGTAGATATCAACTATCTTATACAAACTTGTAGCTTAACATGAGAGCTATAACTTTAATTATTACAGTTTTTAATATTTTTTAGTGAAAATAAAAACTTTACTTAGAAACAAATAAAAATATTTATATTAATATATTGTTTAAATTCTTTCACAGATTATCATAAAATTTACTATAATAGAGAGTTTGTAAAATAAATATTTTCTAAAATTTGAAAATGCATTTTTTTTTAAAAAAACAAAGAAACTGCATATGCTGCTGATTTTTATTTTATAATATAAAAAATATAATTTTTAAATATCAATAGAATAGTAAATTTTTTTCTAAATTAATTTGATAAATTTGATAAATTATCTTACTTTTGTTTTTGAAAGATAATTTTCAATAATTATTTCAAAATTTCAAAATTATGCCTAAAGGAAAAGAACTTACTGATTTTGAATGTGGAGAAATAATTGGTTTATATAAAGGAAAACATACACAAAAGCAAATTATTGATATATTAAAGCATCCCAAGTCAACTGTAAGAGATGTCATAAAAAAATATAATGAACAAGGTCTGACTACTACATTACCACATTCTGGTAGACCTAAAATTCTATCAGAACGTGATAATAGGCAATTAATAAAAATAACAAAAAATAATAGAAACAAAACTTTAGAAGAAATTACTGAAGATTTTAATGAAATAATAAATAAACCAGTTTCTTCTAGAACAATACAAAGAACTCTTCATCAAGAAGGTTATAGTGGACATGTTGCCAAGAAAAAACCTTTTATTTCTGAAATAAATCGAAAAAAAAGATATGGATGGTGTAGAATGAGAAAAAATTGGATTACAGAATGGAATTCAATTATTTGGAGTGATGAATCCAGATTTGAAATTTTTAATAATGATTCACAAAATTGGGTTTGGCGTAAAAAAGATGAAAAATACAAAGTTGATTGTTTAAAACCAACTGTCAAAAATTCAGAAGGAGTCATGGTTTGGGGATGTTTTTGCAATAATAAAATAGGTTCTTTGGTATTAATTGAAGGAACACTTAATTCTGATAGATATATAGAATTACTTAAAGAATATTTGATTCCATTTTTAAATGATTTAGGAGTAGAAAATTATATTTTTCAAGATGACAATGCACCTTGTCATGCTTCAAAAAAAACTAAAACTTGGAAAAATGAAAACAAAATTGAATTTCTTCCATGGCCTGCACAAAGTCTTGACCTTAATCCAATTGAAAATTTGTGGGATATATTGGAAAGAAAGGTCAGAAAACACAGACCTATTCCAAAAAATAAAAAAGAATTTTTTGAAGTATTAAAAGAAGAATGGAATAATATTGATGAAAATCAACTTATTAGATTAGTAAAAAGTATGCCAAGAAGAATAAATGCTGTAATAAAAAATAAAGGAAATCCAACTAAATATTAAATAATACTTAAAAAATTTATTAATTATAATTTTGATGTGACAAGAATTTAAACAATATATTAATATGAATATTTTTATTTGTTACTAAGTAAAGTTTTTATTTTCACTAAAAAATATTAAAAACTGTAATAATTAAAGTTATAGCTCTCATGTTAAGCTACAAGTTTGTATAAGATAGTTGATATCTACGATAAATATTCATCAAAATCGAAAGACTTTACGATCAATTATGCAATTGAATATTTTTGGTTAATTTCATTTAAACCAAAATTTATGTGCAAGTATATATCCAATTTTAACACACAAGGTATTTTATGATAGCTCTTGATTAGGAAATTCGTTTAAAAAAAAGTTTTATATAATTTTGATTATCCATTTTGTTACAATTCGTCTTTGAAATTTATAGATAAATCTAGTAAGGATTTTGCGACAAATGATTGCTGATCACTTTATTCCGATGTAATATTTTTCAAAAGTTGTTACATATAAAAACTTCCTCAATTCTTATGCTATAATTCTAAAACTTTTACAGTAGATGTACAACATACCTATCTTTAAGGTTAATTAGACTCATTTCTGATGTTTTATTGTTAAATAATAAATAATTAACAATTATATATTAAAATTCAAACATCATTTATTTCTTCAATTCTTATGACAAAGGTCTAATATTTTTGTGACAGGTGCACAATATATTTGTCTTTAAGATTACTTAGTATTACATTTAACTTTTAATTAGTAAAAAATAAAGTTTTATATATGAGAACGATTGATAATTATTTGTCAATATCAAGTCAAATTTTTAATAATTTCAATCGTTTTTAGTCGTGTCTAAGTAAAGTTCTGATTTTAATTAGAAAATGTCAAATATGGTATTAATAAAAGTTGTAGCCCTTGTTATAAGCTACAAGTCTGTATAAGATAGTTGGTACTTACGATGAATAGTTATTGAAATCAAAAGATATTACTGTCATTAATTCAATTTAACATTTTTGGTTAATTTCATTTAAAACACAATTACTGCACAAGAAAGTATCAGATTTTAACAAATAAGATATCATATGATAGCCCTTTGGTAGGGGATTCTTTTAAAAAAAAGTTTATACAATTTGAATCATTCCTTGTGTTATAATTCACCTTAGAAATTTATTAAAAAATTTATTAAAAAATAGTTGGCCGGATACTTTTGGCAGGTGAGTGTACACTCCCCTAGCAAAAGTATTTGTGGAATGATAAAATTTGAAAATAATTGCTAAAATTAAAAAGGTAATTGTGAGACAATGAGTGATCTAAAACATACAAACTTTTTTTTATTAGATTCCCCTAAACTAAGGCTATCATATAATATCTTTTGTGATAAAATTGAACATCTGTACATGGAGATATTATGCTTCAAATAAAATTGACAAAAAATAATAAATTTATTCTTAGATCTATACCTATACCGCATTCGATGGGTATTAAAGATAGATACCAACTATCTTATATGAAATTGTAGCCAGAAATGATATCTACAACTTTAATTATTGACGTTTTTCTTGGTACCTAATAAAAATTTTGACTTCAATTAGACGTGAATAAAAACGACCGAAATTTAATAAAATTTTAAAAAAATAAAAAAATTTGAAAATAATTGTGACGATTGTTTATACGTGAAAAACTTGATTATTTATTAATGTAACAATAAATGTGCTTTTAAGTTACCTTGAAGCCTGAAATATGAAGCATCTTTTATAAAAATTTCAGTCTTATATATTGAAAATTGAAAGAATAATTCGCGATTAAACTTTAGAGTATAATTTTGAAACATTCAATATTCAACTATTAATATTAAACTCAATTCTCAGTTTAAAAATCTGAAACTTTTACAGTAGATGCTCCACATGTTAAGCTTTAATTGTACTTAGTACCATTTTTATTGTTGTGTTGGTAAATAAGGATGTTTTTATATATGATTCCGATTGGTAATTATTTTCGGATTTTTTTTTTGATTTTTTAAAATGATTGACATGAATTTGAAGTATTTGAGAAATCAATAAAATTCGGAAATGATTGACAAAAGTTGTAACATATTAAAGTTAGGTTTTTAATAATAAAATATAAAAAATGCTTATAAGTAACCTTAAAGAATAAGACAAAATACATATAATATATAAAGTTCATATCTATCTAATTTCAAATAAAGGAATAATCGTCATTCAAAGTAAAATTTTTAAAAAATTGATTCTAAAAAATTAATCCATCCTGATTTTGAGAACCACTTTTATAATTATATTTGGGCCTCTAAGTAAACAGATTTAGTACATTCTAAATTATATATATTCAATGTTTTATAATCTTTTAATTAAATAATTTGAAAAAATAAAAAATATTATAAAATTAAATTTTCTCATGGTTTTATTGTAAAATAGATATGAAATTTTCTTTAAATATTAGCAAAAAATAATATTAATTCAATAATTTATTGGATTTCCTTTATTTTCAATTACACCTTTAATTCTTTGTGGCATACTATCAATTAATTTAATTAAAAAATTGGTATCCAAATTATCCCATTCTTCTTGTAATATTTTAATTAATT
>PQFF01000130.1:897278-949298 GCA_003547095.1 Diversispora epigaea
CATTCTTCTTGTAATATTTTAATTAATTTTGTCTTGTTTTTTGGTTTTTGCTCATGTTTTCTTATTTTTCTATCTAATTCAGACCATAAATTTTCAATTGGATTTAAATCAGGACTTTGTACAGGCCAAATTAGGTTATTAATTGATTTTGATTCTTTCCATTCTTTGACTTTTTTTGCAGTATGACAGGGGGCATTATCATCTTGATAAATATAATCAAAACCAATTTCATTCAAAAAAGATAAAAGATATTGATTAAGTAATTCTATATATTTTGTACCATTAATGTTACCTTCAACTACAACTAAAGGTCCTTTGTTATATTTTGTAAAAAACCCCCAAACCATAACACCATCTGAATGTTTGACAGTAGGCTATAAACAATCTTTATGATATTTTTCATCTTTTATACGCCACACCCATTTTTGAGAATCATTTTTGAATATTTCAAAACGTGATTCATCACTAAAAATAATTTTTTCCCATTCATCATTCCAGTTTTTTCTTTCTTTGCACCAATTTAATCTTTTTTTTGAATTTGATTCTGAAATTAATGGTTTTTTCTTAGCTACTCTTCCATAGTATCCTGACTCATGTAAAACACGCCTTACAGTATCAGTACTAACTATTATTTCTAAAGAACTATTAAATTTATCAGTTAATTCTATAATTGAATCTGCTCTGTTGTCTTTAACAATTCTTACTAATTGTCTTTTATCAGTTTCAGTTAGTACTATAGGTCTTCCAGTTCTAGGGGCATTGGAAGTTGTACCATTTACTTTATACTTTTTAATTATATAAGCAACTGTTGATTCTGGATGTCCCAGAATTCTAGAAATATCACTATTGCTTTGGTTTTTTTTCCAAAGACCAATAATTTCACCTTTATCAAAATCAGTTAATTCTCTAAGTTTTGGCATTTTTAATTTAAAATTAATAATTAGTAAATATTATAAATTATTAATACAATAATAACAATAAAATGAAATTATTTCACAATCTAGTTTATTTAATTTAATTATTTTTGTGATATATATAATTTTATAATTTTGTCGAAGATTAACAATTTAATGCACATTAAAAAAATATAAATTTCTCAATAAATATTTAACCAAAAATACAAAATTTAAACATATATATTTAATGACCTTCCAAATCTGTTTACTTTGTAGTCCAAATATAGTTATGAAAGTGGTTCAAAAAATCAGAATGGGTCAATTTTTTAGCATAAATTTCTTAAAAATTTTACTTTTATTTGAACGTCGATTATTCTTTCATTTAGAGTTAGATAGATATGAAATTTATATATTATGTGTATTTTGTCTTATTCGTTAAGGTTACTTATAAGCATTTTTTATATTTTATTATTAAAAACCTAACTTTAATATGTTACTACTTTTGTTAATCATTTCCGAATTTTATTGATTTCTCAAATGCTTCAAATCCATGTCGATCATTTTAAAAAATCAAAAAAAAAAAATCCGAAAATAATTACCAATCGGAATCATATATAAAAACATCCTTATTTACCAACACAACAATAAAAATGGTACTAAGTACAATTAAAGCTTAACATGTGGAGCATCTACTGTAAAAGTTTCAGATTTTTAAACTGAGAATTGAGTTTAATATTAATAGTTGAATATTGAATGTTTCAAAATTATACTCTAAAGTTTAATCACGAATTATTCTTTCAATTTTCAATATATAAGGCTGAAATTTTTATAAAAGATACTTCATATTTCAGGCTTCAAGGTTACTTAAAAGCACATTTATTGTTACATTAATAAATAATCAAGTTTTTCATGTATAGACAATTGTCACAATTATTTTCGAATTTTTTTTATTTTTTTAAAATTTTATTAAATTTCGGTCGTTTCTATTCACGTCTAATTGAAGTCAAAATTTTTATTAGGTACCAAGAAAAACGTCAATAATTAAAGTTGTAGATATCATTTCTGGCTACAATTTCATATAAGATAGTTGGTACCTATCTTTAATACCCATCGAATGCGGTATAGGTATAGATCTAAGAATAAAATTATTATTTTTTGTCAATTTTATTTGAAGCGTAATATCTCCATGTACAGATGTTCAATTTTATCACAAAAGATATTATATGATAGCCTTAGTTTAGGGGAATCTAATAAAAAAAAGTTTGTATGTTTTAGATCACTCATTGCCTCACAATTACCTTTTTAATTTTAGTAATTATTTTCAAATTTTATCATTCCACAAATACTTTTGCTAGGGGAGTGTACATGTATACTTACACAACACATATTTTAGATTGAAGTTTATGTGAAAATTATGTAATAAAGTACTTATATAATATAATGTATAAATAATAATGATTATAATAAATTTGGTTTATATAAAATATTTTGAATCTCGAATCTACGTGAGCGTTTCGAACAAATAAATAAACTTAAATAACTCAATATTATCTAATATAATATAATAATAAATAAATAATTAATAATAATAATAATTAATTAAATTATTTAAATAACAATTATTATTTAATAATCATATCATTTAATTCTTTTATTTTCCATAATAAAATTATAATAATAAATATCAAAATCAAAATAAAAAAAGATAAAATCAAAAGAAAAAAACAGACAATTTAAAATACAATAAATTTAATAAATTAAATAAGGTTTAAATCGGTTAAATCGGAGTTTTCATGAATTATTTCATAATAAATTTATTCGTTCCCTTTTTTTTCAAATTTTTCAAATAAAAAAAAACCAACGAATTAACTCGAATTTTATTTTATTTTTGTATATATACTTTATTTATTTCTATTGTTTATTGTATTTATTGTTTTATTTAACTACACTAGAAAAAGGGTTTCTATTTTTTTTGGTCTTAACAAACAAAAGAAAATCAGGAACCTAATGTCTATTGATGACAATTTTATGTTATCAATTTGTCAAATGGTGTGCAAAAAAAAGGAGTTGATTATTGTATCGTACAACAAATTATAAACTTGTTAGATTTTTAATTTATTCAAAAAAAAGATACAATGTTGTATAAAATGAATAAAAAAGTTTTCTCTCCTAACCATTGGAACAATACCGAGGTCTCAATATTTTTAAATATAAAAGTGGGAACGAGGTAATTATTAAAAAATAGTAATTTCCTGAAAGTATTATTTATTTCATATAAAAATTTAATTAAATAATTTAGTTTAATTCTAACTCAAAAGAATAATTTGATATCAAAATAAACATAAATCTGAATAATATTTTAGACATATAATGAAAGCGTTGTGTTTTTGTTTGTTTGTTTGTTTGTTTAATTGTGAAAAGAAAAATAATCATACTCATACGTATCACAATGCTAAAAATAATGCATAATTTAACCATAAATTGTATACCGCATACAAATAAATTACAAATCAAATGTTGAGAGATCTATATTATAAGATAATAAGATTATAAGGATAAAGAAAACAAAGAACGATTCATGAAATTTTAAGAATAACGTTATGAAAAAGTGCCACGTCTTTCATATTTTATGTATTTTGAATGAACAATTTTTTTTTTTTTTAATAGTTTTAATCAGAATAAGTTTAATAAAAATTTACGAAATTATCTCAAATAAAGAAAGGTCATTATTTTTAATATTAAAAAAATATTAAAAAGTTTTCACTCTTTGTGCTAAATCGATATATTCTAATTTTTCTTGACTGGTCGAGTTTTTCCACAAGTAATTCGCTACATTGGCGATAATCATTTTATTATTTTCGCCCAGTCTTTTGCATTCTCTAGAGACCAGAATTCTGCAAAACATATATCCGTGACAGTTTTTATGATTTCGAAAAGGTCTTTTGGAATTGAAAAGCAGAATAGCTTCTTCAATTGATAATAACGGTGGAAAGATTAATGTTCTGTTTATATTAACGAGAAGAGCATTTCGGTTATTTAAGCTATTCATTTTATATTTTTTATGAAAATATTTTTTGTTTGAAAAAAAAATCAAATAGGTCTTGAATATTGAATAAAGAATAAAGAATAAATTTTGAATAGACGTAGAGGTGTCTGGGGGTTCTTTATTGTCGGAAACAATATTTTTTTCAATCACTTAAATATGTAATTTTTCGGTGATACTTGTAATCAACTGAAGGGAAGACAATGCAGTCTTGGAACCACTTAATATGAAAAGAAAGCATTTAAATGGTGCTTTAAATCAACCGAGGGTGAAACATTGCAAACTTTAACAAAAAAAAAAAGAATTTCCACAAATTCAAATTGATTAAGATCTAGTAATTGTACAATTTATTGACAAATATCGTACTGATAAGGTGAGGTGATATTATTAAATATTGCTATTTCACATCAAATAGAAATAAAAAGAAGAATTCATTTATTATTGCATGAATGAATGCATTTATGTTTATATATAATTCAATACAGTACTTCAAGATATTAGCCAAGAAATTCAGCAGATAAGATAAAAATAATTAATTTACGATAATTGATTTAATTTATAATAATATTGATTGGAGTTTGCACTTGTCCTTGTTACATGACTTGGCAAGAATGTTACATCTAAAGATTCCAACTCAGTTTATTTATTTATTTTATTTATTTAATTGATTTATTTATTTAATTGATTTATTTATTTATTTGATTTATTTATTTGATTTATTTATTTATTTATCGATTTTATTTTATTTATTTATTTATTTTATTTATCGATTTTATTTATTTATTTGATTTATTTATCGATTTTATTTATCGATTTATTTATTTAATTTGTTTATTTATTTATTTATTTATTTGTTTATTTATTTGTTTATTAAATTCACATTGTCTTTTGTTTTGTACACAAAAGATTATTTTAATAATGTATTTGTTTTGAACACAACATTCGTTTTCTTTATTCGTATTAGTCTTATAAAACTGTTTGTTCACAAATTGTTTATAAAACATGAAAATATAAAGACATTATTAGTCTAGTCTTTATTTCTTACAGACATTATGTACAAAAAAGGATTATTTATTTTCAACCTTTGTTTTCTTTATTTGTATGTCTGATAAAAACTGTTTGTTTATAAACCACAAAAATGTAACGACATTCTTTAATTTGTGACATTTTTAAATATATGTGCATTTTTTTTTGAGCTGTGCAAAAAAAAAATGTACAAAATGTATGATTTACCAAATAAGAACGTATCGCGTATGCAACAAGAAATAATGTGGAACATTTCGTTTCTTTCAATAAGAATTATCTTGTGATCAATTGTGACAAAAAATTTTAATTTAATTTTAAAGGCAATATTACTTAGCTGCTATTATTACTCATTGTAATAAACATTAATTAATTTTTGATACATCCATCAAAGATTTTTAATTGACAGATCCAAAATTCTTTATTGTTTCATAAAAGTCAAATTTACCAACAAAAAATTCTGATACCCGAATTACATTATCTAATGAAAAATTTTACTTTAAAAAAAAGTATCTTTTTATTAAAAAAAATTAATTTGTTATAATTTTACTTAAAAAAAAAGGTACATCGCTTCAATGTTTTTACAAAGAAAATCAATTTGTTATTATTTTACTGGTTTATATTATTTTTTTTATTTATTTAATCGAAATAAGTAATTTTAAGGGCAATGTAATTACTTACTCATTGTAATCATATCATATTTAATTGTTACATTATTTAATGAAAAAGTTTACTTCAATATTTTTACAAAAAAATAATAATAATAATTTGTTATTATTTTACTGGTTTTATTTAAAATTATTCATTTTAGTTATTTAATATTTTATGTATATGAAAAATTTTAATGTACATTCATATATTATATTGTGGTGACATGGAAACGACCGTGACCACTGAAGGTGGCGGACAGAGGTGGCAGAATATGTGCCACCACCTGGGTGAAGTACAATCATTCACCCCATACAACACCTCCAAGTAACAGAGCATAGGTGGCAACCCGAGGTAAAGGTAAACAACGGAAGAATTATAAAAGAAGCTGCGGTTAGGAAGAAGAACAAGAGATTCCTTCTGGTGAAAAAAATTCCTTTATTCATTTTTACACTTAAAAATTCTAGATAAATTTCTTACACTTTTAATAATAATAATAGTTCCGAAATACTTTAAAATAATAAAATAAAGAATAGTAAAAATAATTTTTTTTTTGATAATTAGTAAAAATAAATAAATTTCTAAATAATTTCTTTGTAATAAACTTTTCTTTGATTAATAATAATAAATAATTTTGCAAATAAGCTAATAAATCCTAATAATAAATGATCCCATAGTGACCTAATATTTCTAAAAATATCCTGTAATAAAAAAACTTTTGTATATCAATAAAGATAAGATACGCCAAAAGCAGTAATATATCTCTATTGTTATACTTTGTAATAAACCTTTATAAAACTTTTAATGAACTACTTTNCCTGGGTGAAGTACAATCATTCACCCCATACAACACCTCCAAGTAACAGAGCATAGGTGGCAACCCGAGGTAAAGGTAAACAACGGAAGAATTATAAAAGAAGCTGCGGTTAGGAAGAAGAACAAGAGATTCCTTCTGGTGAAAAAAATTCCTTTATTCATTTTTACACTTAAAAATTCTAGATAAATTTCTTACACTTTTAATAATAATAATAGTTCCGAAATACTTTAAAATAATAAAATAAAGAATAGTAAAAATAATTTTTTTTTTGATAATTAGTAAAAATAAATAAATTTCTAAATAATTTCTTTGTAATAAACTTTTCTTTGATTAATAATAATAAATAATTTTGCAAATAAGCTAATAAATCCTAATAATAAATGATCCCATAGTGACCTAATATTTCTAAAAATATCCTGTAATAAAAAAACTTTTGTATATCAATAAAGATAAGATACGCCAAAAGCAGTAATATATCTCTATTGTTATACTTTGTAATAAACCTTTATAAAACTTTTAATGAACTACTTTTCGTTTCTTTGAAAGTTACTTCAAAAAGTCCATCAAATTTTGGCATTGTTTTAACTTTACATTCTCTGCCTTAACCTTGGTGTTTTCGACCTCAAGTATAATAATACGCTGTTTCAATAAATTGATTTTAGATTGTATGTTTGTCATTGTTTATATAAGATGCGGATATAATCAAAAGTTTGAGAAATATATGAGTAAAAATTAGCTCAAGTTTTTATGCATGTGATCGCAGAAAAATGATTTATGCATTGTGTCTAGTTAAAAATTTGTAAGTTTTTTCCAATTCTTTCATAAGATCATCAAGCCATGTAGTACTTAAACCGCTTTTTATTATACCGCGACGTAATAACTCTTCACCGACTAGCCTTTCCCGATCTGATAAAAATTCACGATATTTTCTAGGATCTTCCTTTTTCTCTATAGAAGCGCATATCTCTTTCCAAGTCTTCTCGGAAACAACCCATAGCTCACCTATTTCTTTCAGCCTCGGTTCTATCTGTCAAATATTCAGGGATTAAGGCTTTATCCATGTTATTGCTTTATATGATCGCAAATTAATTTAAATTAGATATTGACTTTTTCATAAAATTTCTGGCATGATCATGTATCAATTGTAGGAAAAATTTGAATCAGAGAACAATAAAGTTTTAATATACACAAATTCCAGATTTTATTTTATCGTTTAGCGGTATAAATCATGCAAAACATCCTATAGATGAGCCCCTTTTTCCTCTCTAGTTCAGTTCCGTTTCCCGATCAAAAAAATTATCGATTATGATTATTAACAAATTTTTCTCTACAAAAATATACATTGATACAAAAAGCATAATACATGGTTCCTAAAAAAATTATATTATCCCTATTGCTATTAATTAAGTTATAATTCATTGCATTTTGTTTCATGTAACCAAGTACAACGTTTTAGGGATTTAAAACATCAGTCCGGCGGTAAAGAGATCGATGAGAATAGGATTAGGTAGGGGAGGGGAAGGAATCACAAAATCATCTGACATTCCATAGTAAAGGCATTCCAGCCGAATGCAAATAACACATTGCCCACGTCGAATTTGAATCGGGTTGCCTTCTCGGTTTATAGTCCCAAATTCATACTAAATAGAAGAAAAAATAAATTCAATCAGTTCTGTGCTAAAAAAAGTAGGAATAATATAACATACCATTACGGGAGTGAGTGCACCAGCATCTGTTCGGTTGTTTACACAGTAATGCCATGCCTATTAAAGAATAAATATTTCAACTAGTGTCAAGGAAGCTGTATAGAAATTAAAACCTTCTTGTCATTACATACTGTCATCACCGATGGAACTTGATTAACTGGTGGGTAGTCCATCTTAATCACAATTGCATCGTGAACTCTATTTGGAAGGAGCCAGTATTTCTCGATCCTCTTCTTGATTGCCCACTCTTCTTGGGAATAAGCAACCTCTATTACAAGATTGGGCCAGGGCATATTCTAAAAGTAAATGTTGTCACCGATATTAGAAATTCAGCACACTCGCATTAACAAATAAACGGTTAAAAGCACATCATACCATCCCATCATATCCATCCCTAGGAACTTGAGGTTTTCCATAAGGTCGAAAAGACGCATCTGGCTCCTTGCCTCCTCCACGTGTTCTTGATGCTATTAGCCAACAATAGTAAGGAAATATACATTGAACAAGGAAACAAATAAAACAAAAAGCACTTACTCGTTGCACCACAGAACTTAATATCAGCTGGAGTGTCCGCCACGGACTCAAGTGCTACAGAAAATCTTCTCTCAATTGCCCGAAGAGGACCCTCGTGAGAGCCCAAAGGAAGTTCGATAACATGAACGGTTCCATTCTCCCACTCCCAAAAACCCTTCACATTATGTTTATCTGTTTGAAGAATATATTCATCCAAAGTGACACCTGTCATAAGCTCGTATGGTAAACTGGAAATAAACAACAGCTGATATTAAACATTGGTTTATAAAATATTGAGTTGTCGAGGAAAATAGGAGACAAACATCGCTTCATTCCAATTTGCTTTTGGATGAAAGTTTCCAGTTCTCCACCAAAGCTGGCGGCATTTTCTCACGTTTTCTGTTTCTGCGATATTGATTGGGGTTGAAACTGTTGTATCACTAGTAGAAGCAGAACCCATTTTACTGAGAGAGGTAGAATTCGCTTCACTAGGAGAGGTAGAATTCGCTTCACTAGACATGGCTGTTTTTGACAAATATTTTTAACACAATTCTTCCCTTAAAAAATTTTGAAGCAGATAAAATTCTCACACCTCTTAAGAGTTGTACTACGATAATAGGTATATTCCAGTTTTTCGTTCCAATATCAGGGAGAAGGTGCATAATTTTTCTATCAGATAGTTATGTAATTGTGAAGTATTGATCATAAGATCAGATTACGCAAGAAATTGCGCGTATACAATGACGTTCTCGATTTTTCCAAACAACCTCAGGCGTTAAATCACATGTCCAAAACGCTTGAAATGTAATCATTTACACGATTTGTGGAGCATGCGTATCTGAGAAACAGATTATGTCATCCTTGCAATCACCAAGATTGTATATTCTCAAATTGTAAAGTATTTGAGTCAATAAGACCTCAATTCCTATGATGCTCTGGAATAACTACATGTAATATCAAAACAACCTGATTTTATTGAGATCTTTGCTATATTCGTGTTGTATTAATGATTTCTGAATAAAAACGCGTATGCGTTCGCCGATCGATAATAAACGTGTGATTAATGCAAAAAGACACTTAATTGTATATATTATAAATTACTTGACTATAGGTCGAGGTCGAAAATTTGGAATGCTTAATCAATGAAACATTTGATTTTTTGTATTCTTTGAGGGATGACAATTTCAGGTTTTTCGTCATATCATACCTCAAGAAGAAAAATTCCGTTATCTTGACATATGCATCTTTTTTTCCGATCACGATTGACGATGTCTTCGAGTTTTTTGACATCCTTATACCAGCTAGTGTTATGAAGCCGATGCTGAGCCCCTTGTACCTCTAACGCAATTCGATTACTTCAGAAGAAGGCATCAAGTTCTAATCCCTCCATAAAAGATGGACGATATTCGACTACGGGTTCCTCTCCAAGCAATACTCGAGCTATTAGGATACATTTCTCCTGAAATTTGCGATTTTTCTTAAATTCTAGTTCTTTTTTAAGTTCATCTATTCCCTGTTTTAACTCCACATTCTCACCTTTAATTTTGATGTTTTCTTTTTTAAGTTCAGTAATCTCTTCTAACAGCTTCGAATTAATTTTGGTTTGTGAAGATTCAGAAGTTTCAGAGTTTATCCAGGGATTAAACCCGGTTGCTTTCTTATACCTTTTATATAACTTAGGACGAATCTCATCTATCGAAATACCTGGCGACACAGTAATTTTAGCTTGCCACTCCAAATATTCAGGAGTTAATGTTTTATGAGTTTTTGATTCTGTGCTTTGCTCTTCCATATACATGATCGTAAATTAATTCAAATTAGATATTGACTTTTTCGTAGTATCGATTGTGGAAAAAACACGTGACAGAATTTCCGAGTTCGCATTGTTCACGCTGATCACTTTCGCCAAGAAAATTTCCGGGACCTAATTCTAATCGTTCGGTCTCGGAAAAAAAATTACTGTTATACATTACACAAAAAATAACACATGATACATTGTACGTTCCTCTAACCAAAAATCTTTATTAATAAATATATGATGATAAAAATACAGATAAAATACATGGTAAAATCTATCTAATTAGGAATTTGGAGGGGATGTTACTGTCGAACTATCTAAATTTCTATTTGATCTGCGATCATGTGCACAGCGTAACAGAGACATATTAACTATTAATATATTGCGGAATAATAATAAAGTAGATATAAAATCAGCTAAAATGGCAGGGTCATTGGAATATCGAATAGGGATCTCTGTTTCATGTAATTTATAATATCAATCATATTAAAAATTTAATAATTTCTTCTTAATAATCTAAATAATAATAAATAGTTTCGAAATAGTCTTAATAGTAAATGATTTTGTAAATAATTAATAATAATAAATAATTTCGTTTAGCAATAGGGATAAGATACGCCAAAGCAGTAATAAATCTCTATTGTTGTATTTCTGTAATAAATCTTTATAAATCTTTTAATAAACTACTTTATATTTCTTTGCGAGTTACTTCAAAAGTCTATTAAATTTCGGCAGTGTACGGATTAGTTAGTAAAAGATACTTTTACTCCACTTACTCATCGTACCTTCAGATATTACACGTAATTGTGATTGTTAGTAAGCAGGTTTTGATCGACTGATAGATCTTACTGTGTTTCGTGATATTGTGCACAAGTGCACAAGGAAAAGTGCGTTAATAAAATATATTGAATTATCGTGATTCATCTAAGTTTAGTGACGTTCTGCGTAGACCGCGACAGTATGATAACTATATGATAATCAGTGTGGTACAAAAAGCTTCATTTTTATTTACTCACAAAAGAAAACTTGATTAAAATAAAAGACACGATTGTCAATATATTTATTTAGTTATCTATTTTAATGTTTAAATTTATATATTTATATTTATTTTTCTTATTTTTTTTTTTTGCCTTTTTCATAGCTAATTAACATAAAAACAGTGATCTACAAAGTAACTAAATAAGCGCATATCTTAAAAAATATACTCTGGTATTCAACTTGCATGCTATAAATTATTTTAATTTATGTAAACTGCAATAATAAAAATACTATTTACAATTTTATTGTTACTTAATTTAATAAAAAAAATCTAAATTACGAACCAAGTCATTATTTGTTCGCTTATAATTTGTAATGTGGAAGTTTTCTTTTTTTTTAAAAAAAAAGAAAACTTCCACATTACAAATTATAAGTGAACTAATAATGACTTGGTTCGTAATTTAGATTTTTTTTATTAAATTAAGTAACAATAAAATTGTAAATAGTATTTTTATTATTGCAGTTTACATAAATTAAAATAATTTATAGCATGCAAGTTGAATACCAGAGTATATTTTTTAAGATATGCGCTTATTTAGTTACTTTGTAGATCACTGTTTTTATGTTAATTAGCTATGAAAAAGGCAAAAAAAAAAAAAAAAATCAATAAATAAATTTACGGCCGAATTTATGTTTCGAAGAAAAATTGGTTTGGTAGGAAAGAGTAAGCCAAAATATCATACAGCATATAATTTTATTATTCATTAAGCAAACAAATATATGGAATTGAGTAATAGCATTAATACGTTTGGAGCAAGGCTTCGTTGGTTTAAAAAATAAAAAATAAAGATATTTCATTATTTCATTTTTCAGCACACCGCTCCATATATATTGACTATTTTTATTTAGTTAATATAAAATTTAATTATATTACTTTTACTGTTATTATATAGTTTTTATTTATTTATATTGCATTACGATTCCACCCACCAAAAATATTAATACAAATTTTTTTGCATATTTTATTTTCATATATACTCTTCTCTGAATTATAATGATTATGAAAAGAATTAGTGAATATATATTAAACAGATCTATTAATAATCTAAAAAAAAATAATAAAAATTAATAATAATCTAACAAATCATATAAAATAAAAAGAACAACAATCTTTATTTATAACAAATATGGATGAAGTGCATCAAGCATCACCATCACATCATCAGATCTTTTCCATGTGTGAAAGGGATAAAAATATGGCTAAAATAAATAAAAAATGATAATTTAACAAATAAAATATAAAGAATAAAGAATATTAAAATCTTTATTTATATAATATGAATGTTTTAGATAAAGTATGTAAAGTGTAAAATAAAGATAAAATTAAAATGCAAGTTAATCCTGTATTTTATTATATTTTATTTAAAAAAAAAAAATCTTTATTACAATCTAAGTTAATTGAATTAATGATGATGATAAATTCATGTTCTATTCTATGTGTTAAAATTTTGTAAAATACAAATTATCTCTTGGCTACGCCAAAAAAACTAATTTAATCGAATTTTTACATATCATAGAAAAATAAAAACGAGAAATGAAAGATATTTTTAGTATTTAAAAATTTTCAACATCATAATCTAAGCAAAAAAAATAAGAATAAATTAAATTAATATAATTAATCAGGAAATAAAAAACAATAAAATATAATATATAATTAATACTTACTAGTATTTATATGAGAAAGAGATTCTGTTAATTCTTCAAATTCTTTTTCAAAATTTTCTTCATTTTTAGGTTCTGGAATATTTGAATAATTGAGAAGTCGACTGGTATAAATTGCTTGTGGATGTGTTTTATAATTAAGTGGAGTTGTAGTTGTTGTTTGAATTGCGGATAATTCTTCAGCTTTAATTTGAATTGTAATTTCATTATTATTATTGTTTTTATTTTTTTTTCATAATCCCAAGAGTATTTGTCCAACTCATCATATAATTTTTCAAATGTGGGTCGATAGGTAATTCGAGCATCCCAACATCGCATTATCATTTGTGTAATTAATTTGGGAGCATGAAATGGAATTTTTGGTCGCAATCCATTACATATTTTCAAAGCTAAATCATTGTCATGTGGCACATCAGAATATGGTTGAATACCAGTAATTATTTCATAAGCAACAATTGCAAATGAATAAACATCACTAGCCTTTGTATATTCTTCTCCACCTAATACTTCAAGAGCTATATAGGGTAATACTCCAAAAACATTTCTCTTTACATTTTTTACAATTAATTTACTTAGTCCAAAATCTGAAATACGTAGCAAATTTAAAATTACGTGATAAAAGATTTCTAGGGTGGAAATGATGAATTATATCTAATTTATGAATTTCTTTAAATTCCCATGCTAAATTATATAAATACTGTAATTTATTTTTTCAATTAATATTATTAAAATTATTATTTAAAAAATTTCTAAGATTTCCATCTTTTGGATGAGCTTATATTTGTGAGTTTTTGGATCCTTTATAATACCGTAAAAACAAATCGATATTGATGAAAATACTTTCCCTATTATTCTCAACATTTTTTAAAATATAATTAGCATATTATGTATTTTCAAATAAATTAAATATAATATCTTTAATTTAAATTATTACTTTATCTCATTTAAGAAATCTTCATTAATATCTCCAATACCATCAATCTTTTTTAATACAACTTCACGTTGTCCTTTTCTTGCCCATTGTTGATTTTTTAATATCCCAGTCTTCAATATATCCATCGACCCATTCAGCATAATAAATTGTACCCAAACCACCTTTTGCTATTTCTTTAATACCTTTAAATCTATCGTAAGGTATCCATTCTATTACCTTCATAACAAAATCTGCTTTTAGTTGAGCATCTTGAATAAATTTATCTATTGTTTCATTTCCACTTGTCCATTTACCAAAATCATTTTTGAAACGTGTTGAGCTGTATGGTTTGCACCACAAACCATTATATTCTTGATTGCATTCTTCACATATACGAGGTATTTTTTGTTCACTTATAGTGTGCAAAGTAGAAGTTTTTTTAAAAAAAGAAAATTGCTTCGATAATATATGGAATTGAGAAACAGCAACCTCGGACCAACTTTTTTTCCATGAATTTGTGAAAAATCGTTGCTTTAAAAAAAAAATAATGAAAATTCCATTCTTTCATTTTACAGTACACCGTATATATTGACTATTTTGATTTAATTGATATAAAATTGGATTTAATATATCACTTTATTATAATTTTATTACAAATAACAAAGTTAAGACGTAAAAAATATGTATTCACATTGTATTCATTATTTATAAAAAAAAATTCTTTTCCAGAAGATAATATTGAAGAACTGTAAACAAAATTAAATTAAATAAATTAAATGAATTTAATTTTATTTATTTATTTATTTATTTTAATTTATTAATTTAATTTAATTTAATTTATTTTCTTATGGCTTTTTGATTCTGACCTGAGTTCTTCAGCAGGGTTACCGGTTTGTATATAATAATTTTTATTATTTCTAAATATCATTATTTATATTATTTATATTATTTATGCAATAATTTATAATAATTAATAAATCATTACTAACAGGTATGACATAAATATGATGAAATGGTTCGAATTATGGTATCTTTTATTATTATTTTAATTTAATTTTTCTTATTATTATGATAATTATTTTAATTCATTCATTTAAATCCTACGTTCCATTTATTTCATTTATTAACCATTCACATCTGTTAATTAAAATATATTTATACACATAAAAATAGACCACTACGTGGATCATTTGAAGAATGTGCAATTCAACTTCATCATTATTGGATTATGTTTCATTACACTCCGCAAGACGAGAAGATAAAAGAATGATTTGTTTATTCACTAATAAGAGTGATCTCAAAGAACTTTTTGAAGCATTAAAAGAGACTATCAAAAATCAAGAGAAAAACTTGAATAATAATAATAGCAAGAGTAATGGTAATAATGCCTCGGAAGGAGGTGATGATGATGAATCAGAGAAAGTAATAACTGACCTCCAACTAACTGGACAAATTCAAGAATTCTTGAATCAAGAATTTCAATATTATCAAATAGATCTACCCACAGGATTAAGGTTAAGTTTCGATCAATTGGAAATTTTGAAAGGAAAAGGTATAAAGATGATGAAAAGATCACTTCAGTAAGGTATTCGGTGTGTTTCTATATATAAAAATTTTTTCTTGATATATAAAAGAGGAGATATGTATATGCCCTAGTCATTATTGAGTGAAGTGGATTATCATACTATTTGTCAATAAGCTCCGTTTTAATTGCTGTCGTCTTTGTGAACTTCATTGCGAATTTTAATAACGGCAAGTATCAATAAATTCGATTGAATTCAAATTGACATTTCAACACTGTCATAGTTACTACCTTCAACTTTGAAAAATAAATCAAATATAACAGATTATTATTGGTTTTAGTATATTTCTAATTATTTGCCTGTTTGTATAATATTTATGTTATGTATTTATTTTGAAACATAATTTTTTACAATAAAATAATTCTATTTATTATTTCTTTATCTATTAATAAATTAAAGTTAAATTGAATTGATAAAGCAAAGTCAAAATTTAACTTCTAATTATTTGCCTGTTTGTATAATATTTATGTTATGTATTTATTTTGAAACATAATTTTTTACAATAAAATAATTCTATTTATTATTTCTTTATCTATTAATAAATTAAAGTTAAATTGAATTGATAAAGCAAAGTCAAAATTTAACTTCTAATTATTTGCCTGTTTGTATAATATTTATGTTATGTATTTATTTTGAAACATAATTTTTTACAATAAAATAATTCTATTTATTATTTCTTTATCTATTAATAAATTAAAGTTAAATTGAATTGATAAAGCAAAGTCAAAATTTAACTTCTATCATTAAAGTAGTACCAATAATCCTTAGAATTGTTTTTTTTTTAAAGGAAAATTATAGATTGAAATTTTATATATAATAGAGCTAACGATATTGAAGCAACTCTCAAGAAACGAATATTTTGTATCCTTTATTATTTTTATTGAAATAAATAATTGATGCTATTATATAATATATTAAAATTGATGATATTAGAATCAAAACTATAGAATTAAAATAGATATTAAAAATAGAGTGTTGTGCTATATCTTTTACGAAAATTTAAAGTATTTTGACGTTTTTTTTTAATTTTAATAGTACAAAAATATTTTCACATGATGATAAGGTAATTATAATAATAATTTTATATATTTATTTGGGTAGATTTAATAATTGATTCAATTTTGGAATCATCTAATCTAGGTCAAGAAGTATTAAGTAACTTCTTAAAAGAAAATTTTTCATCAAGAATTCTGGTCAATATTTTTAAATTGCAGATAGTAAATATTGGATGATATTTTAATACTAATAACATTTTATTAAAATGGAAACAATCGATAACAAAAAAAGAAGTTATTTTTATTTTTATTAGATCACACTGAAAATATATTTAACAAAATAAATTTTACTTAAGCAAACAACTATTATTGTTAGCCAAAAAAAGGTTGAATCAAATATGTAAAGGATTATTGTCATTATAAAATTCACAAATATAAAAATAGAAATTATATTCTTTTCGTATATTTTGATTTTATTCTTCTTTTTTGTATATTGACATTATTATTCTTTTTGTCGAAAACATTATTATTCTTTTTGTCGAAAAATAAAACCAAATGACAGATTGGATCTCTTGCTTAACACTTCACTTCATCTATTTTCCCCTTTACTATTGGTTAATTTACACATTATAATTTTTCTATAAACAGTTTGTTGCGCCAGGATTAACTGTTAAAGAAAAATACATAAATAAATAGTCAATAATCACCTTTTCACTTTTTGATTTACTTTTAATTAAAAAAAAAACTTTCCCGATGATTTAAAAATAATTATTATTTAGATAAGTGATAATTTGTTATCACATGTAGCACTATAAGCCATTACATAATAATGAAGTATTAAAATAAGATCGCCAACATGCATCAATTCGGGAATATTTAATCACTGTACTGTGTACAAGATTCCTTTACTCTCTTTCTTGTTTCTTTTTTTAATAATAAAAATAATGAATCCAAATTTTATATTCTATTTTTTATTTATTTATAATAATACTTTATTTAAATATTCTATGCAATTTCACTATACTTGACTTTGAATTTTAGGTCTAAATAGAAAATTATCATAATTTATTTGGTTGAAATATCAAACTTTTTTCAATTCGTAATTCATTAATTCATTATAAGAGATATTTCAATTTTTATTATAATTATTAATTTATTAAACATTATTATATTATATTATTATAATTCTTAATTTATTAAACATTATTATATTATTTTATTATTTTATTATTAAAATATCCAACGTGTTGTTCTTTATAGGAAGCTACACTAAAAAATAATGTTAAAACATGGGTGAAACATTTATCAGTGTTTGTTAAAGAATTGAATAGTGAATATCAATCGAGTAATAATTTAATTTATTTTATTTATTTTTATTTTATTTGATTTATTTTTATTTATTTTATTTTTATTTATTTTATTTTAATTTAATTAATTTATTTATTTTCACCGATTTATTTATTTAATTATTTAATTTATTTATTAATTTAATTTAATTTATTTAATTTATTTAATTTATTTATATTTATTTCTTTCTTTATTTAAATTTATTTTATTAATTTATTTTATTTTATTTTATTTTCTTGTAGCTTTTCATTTCTTTATTTAAATTTATTTTATTAATTTATTTTATTTTATTTTATTTTCTTGTAGCTTTTCAGTAGTTTTATTGGTTTAGATATAATAATTTTTTATTATTTCTACATATTATTATTTATATAATAATTTATTATAATAAATTATTATTTATAAATCACTATTATTTGACTACTGATAAATATGATGAAATTGTCCGAATTGTGGTATGTAATCTTTAAGTATTATTATTTTAATTATTTTAATTATTTTAATTATTATTATTATTTAAATTATTTTAATTATTTTAATTATTATTATTATTATTATTTTAATTATTTTATTTTATTTTAATTATTATTATTATTTTAATTATTTTAATTATTTTAATTATTGTTATTATTTAAATTCTTTTAATTGTGACAATTCCACTTATTTACATATTCATTCGCTTATTTACATATTCATTCACGTCTGCATTCCCACGTAAATTAAAATATAATATCCCACTACGTGAATCATCGGAAGAATGTGCAATTCAACTTTATCATTACACTCCGCAAGATGAGATAGATAAAGGAAAATTTTGTTTATCTGCTAATAAGAGTAATCCCAAAGAACTTTTTGAAGCATTACGAAAGAACAACTTGAATAATAATAGGAATGGTAATAATGATGAGATGATGATGATGAATCAGATGATTTGTTTGATCCCAAACTAATTCGACAAATTCAAGAATTTCTATCCACGGGATAAATGTTTATTAGGATAAGAGAAATCATTCGAAAATGATTATCAAGTTCGAAAAGGGAAACTTGAGATGTAAAAAATTTATTTGGGAATTGAAAACGACAAATCCAAGAATTTCTATCCACGGGATAAATGTTTATTAGGATAAGAGAAATCATTCGAAAATGATTATCAAGTTCGAAAAGGGAGATGTAAAAAATTTATATGAGGAATTAAAAAACAAGAGTATTTAATTTATTTATTTATTTAATTTATTTATTTATTGACTGATTGACTATTAATTTATTATTTAATTATTTATTTTTTATTATATTTTTTATAGTTTAAGAGAATTTATGAGAGCTATTATTCAAAAAACCATTGAAGAGGTATTTTTATTATTGATTATTATTTATTATTTATCATTATTTTTTATTATTTATCATTTATTATTTTTATCATTTATTATTTATTATTTATTTATTATTTATCACTATTTATTATTTTTTTAATAGTACAGTTGGTTGATCTTTGGGATAAATGTTTGATTCACCAATGTGAACGTGATGAATTCTTTGAGAGTTTACAAAAAAGTAAGTAAAATGACATCTAATAATAATAATAAATATTATTATTATTATGACATTTTATAATATAGAATTTTTTAATTTATAATATAGAATTTTTTAATTTATTTATAATTAATTTTTATTTATTATTTATTAGTTATCATTTTTTTATAGTTGAATCTGCTGACGAAGTATATGAATTACTTTTATAAGTATCTCGCCTACAAGAATTATATGTTAAATGATTTGACGATGGGTGTTGGAAAGACGTGCCTTAATCGAGGTAAAATTATTATTCATTTGTTTCTTTATTGATTTCCACATTACATTAAATTTATCCTTTATATTAACATCCATTATTCACAGATCGAATTCGAAAAAAAGGACCCACGTCCTTCTTTCAAAGTTCATTCCGACTATTGGAAGAAGAAAATGAAGAAAATCTTGTCCGATTTAGTTAAGAAAATTTATGTAGTATTGTGTGAGCTTGTGATATAACAATATGTTCCGAAGCCTGAGGTTTATTACAATCAAATTTAATTTATCGAATTAATTTTATATCAATCATTTATTTAATCAATTATCATTTAAAAAAATAGATTAATGAAATTATTAGCAACAGTTATTTATTTATTTATTTTAAAAGTTATTAAAAATAGTTAAAGATATGCGAATGGGTTTACAACCTAATTTAATTGAATTTCTACAAAAATATTTATAAATAAAAATAAAAATAATAAAATATTTATAATATTTAGAATTCATCAATATCATTATCTAAACAAAAAAAATAAAATTAATATAATTAATCAGAAAATAAAAATTAAAAATAATAAATTAAAATAAATTAATATAATTAATCAGAAACAAAAAATAAATTAATTTAATTAATCAGAAAATAAAAATTAAAAAACTAAAAATTAAAAATAATAAAATAATAAAATATTTATAATATTTAGAATTCATCGATATCATCATCTAAACAAAAAAATAAATTAATATAATTAATCAGAAAATAAAAATTAAAAAACAAATAAAACGTGATATAATTGATACTTACTAGTAGTTATATGAGAAAAAGATTTAGTTAATTCTTCAAGTTCTCTTTCAAAATTTTCTTCGTTCTTGGGTTTTGGAAGTTTTGAATAATAATTAAGAAGTCGACTGGTATAAATTGCTTGCGGATGAGTTTGATAATTAAGTGGAGTTGTAGTTGTTGTGGTTGTTGTATTGGTTGATTCTTGATTTGCTGAAAATTCTTCGGCTTTTTTAATTTGAATTACAATTTCTGAATCTTTATTTTTCCCTTCATTTAAATAATAATAATAATCATTATAGTATTTATACAACTCATCAGATAATTCTTTAAAAGTAGGTCTATGTGTAACTCGAGCATCCCAACACCTCATAATCATTCTTGTAATTAATTTAGGAGTATGAAATGGAATTTTTGGTCGTAATCCATTGCATATTTTAATAGCCAAATCTTCATCATGTGGTATATCGGGATATGGGGGAAAACCCGTAATCATTTCGTAAGCAATAATTCCAAATGAATATACATCAGCAGCTTTTGTATATTCTTCATCACCACTTAATACCTCTATGGTAATACACCAACTACATTCTTTTTTTCGGGATTATTTGGATTTGCCCCGATTAGTTTACTTAATCCAAAATCTGAAATACACATAATATCTTCAAAATCGGATGATAAAATATTTCCAGGATGGAAGTCCTGGTGAACTATATCTAATTCATGAATATTCATCAAATTGAAAGATAAACTCCATAGATAAAGTAATTTTTGTTCCCAATTAATATTATTAAAATTAATTTTTAAATATTCTCGAAGATTTCCATCTTTTGCATATTGTAAAACCATCATATATGAGTGTGTTTCTGGATCTTGTGTAATTCCATAAAATCGAATTGAAGTGAAATTATATTTAGAACCAGTGTATGTTTTAAAATGAATTTCCATCTAATAATAAAAACATTTTTTAATTTATAGTCAAAACATTATATAATAATTTGAAAATTAAATTTAAATATTAATTAAAATATTTACCTCATTTAAGACATCGTTGAAATTCACAAAATTATCAAACTTTTTTAATGCCACTTCTTTATCTTTATTATATCTTTTCCATTGTTGATTTTCAATATCCCAATTTCCAATATTTCCATCAATCCACCTAGCATAATGTATTGTTCCAAATCCANAAAATCGGATGATAAAATATTTCCAGGATGGAAGTCCTGGTGAACTATATCTAATTCATGAATATTCATCAAATTGAAAGATAAACTCCATAGATAAAGTAATTTTTGTTCCCAATTAATATTATTAAAATTAATTTTTAAATATTCTCGAAGATTTCCATCTTTTGCATATTGTAAAACCATCATATATGAGTGTGTTTCTGGATCTTGTGTAATTCCATAAAATCGAATTGAAGTGAAATTATATTTAGAACCAGTGTATGTTTTAAAATGAATTTCCATCTAATAATAAAAACATTTTTTAATTTATAGTCAAAACATTATATAATAATTTGAAAATTAAATTTAAATATTAATTAAAATATTTACCTCATTTAAGACATCGTTGAAATTCACAAAATTATCAAACTTTTTTAATGCCACTTCTTTATCTTTATTATATCTTTTCCATTGTTGATTTTCAATATCCCAATTTCCAATATTTCCATCAATCCACCTAGCATAATGTATTGTTCCAAATCCACCCTTACCTATTTGCTTAACATCTTTAAATCTATCATAAGGAATCCATTCTATTACATCCAAACTACCATTGGCATTTAGTTGAGTATCTTGGATGAATTTATCTATTTTGTCATTTCCACTTGTCCAATTATTAAAATCATTTTGGAAATGTTTCGAGTTACATGGTTTGCACCATCCAAATTCATAGGAATTTTGATTGCATTCTGGGCATATTTCATCAGACATTTTTTGGTTTATAGTATTTAAGGCTGAATTTTATATTTTTTTTAAAAAAATCAATCAATATGTATCAGAATTTATGTTTCGATGTAAGATTTTTTTTAAGTTTAATTTCCTCGGATTTAATTATCAATCGGAGTTGTAGCTACTTTAGGAATTTTCACGTTCAAAAAATCATAATATTTTGACCACATGATTATGATTGTACAACAACCCAAATCTTTGTCATTTTACCATTTTCGTCTTTTTTTTAAAAAAACTTAATACATATTATATGTTACAAAAATTAATAAATAAATAAACAAGGGTTAAGGATCAGGGGCTTGAATTATTATCTTTATTATTTTTATTATTTATTATTTTATTATTTTTACTATTTATTATTTCATTATTTTATTGTTTTATTATTTTTATTACTTATTGTTTTATTATTTTTATTTTTTGCTATTTTTAATGTTTTGATTATTATTATTATTTTTACTGTTTTATTTTTATTATTTTTTTTAAAAATATTTTTATTTGCTTTTTCAAGCATTTCTTCAATCCTATAGTTTATTATTTATTATTTTTGCTATTTTATTATTTTTATTATTTTTATTATTTTTATTGTTTTTATTATTTTTATTGTTTTTATTATTTTTACTATTTTACTTTTATTATTTTTATTACCATTTTATTATTTTTGTTATTTGTTATTATTATTTTATTATTTTACTTTTATTATTGTTTTATTATTTTTATTACTTATTGTTTTATTATTTTTATTACTTATTGTTTTATTATTTTTATTACTTATTGTTTTATTATTTTTATTACTTATTGTTTTATTATTTTTATTACTTATTGTTTTATTATTTTTATTACTTATTGTTTTATTATTTTTATTACTTATTGTTTTATTATTTTTATTACTTATTGTTTTATTATTTTTATTACTTATTGTTTTATTATTTTTATTACTTATTGTTTTATTATTTTTATTACTTATTGTTTTATTATTTTTATTACTTATTGTTTTATTATTTTTATTACTTATTGTTTTATTATTTTTATTACTTATTGTTTTATTATTTTTATTTTTTGCTATTTTTAATGTTTTGATTATTATTATTATTTTTATTTGCTTTTTCAAGCATTTCTTCAATAATAAATTTAATTTATAAAAATATAAATGTAATCCTATAGTTCATGATTCAACATTATACTTTTAAGAAATTTTGAATCTTATGAATTTTATTATTTTTATTATTTTTGTTGTTATATTACTTTCATTATTTGTTTTTTTTTTTTAATTTATAAATAAAAGGAAAAATATATTATTTTTTTTTATATTAGATTAATATATTTTGCAATGAAGTATCTGCATTTTTATTTCTGTTTACCATATCATAATGAGATAATCTTTTATATGAGATATATAGAATTTGATTGATTCTGAATCCAGTAACTGTTAGCTATTAGATGAACTTTGATTAACAAACAGAGTTTATGATGATTAATAATGACTCGCCCTTAGACAAAATTTGTTATTGACTATTTATTGGAAGATATAATCTCCAAGTATCCTTTATTTGCAATCAAATATTCTTTACTAAATATAAATTAATTTAATGTGCCCAGAGAGAATTTTTTTATAATTATTTAAATTTGAATTCTGTAAATTATGAATAAAATCATAAATTAAGAATTCAAAAAATATATTTGAGCATAGCCTTATCAGTCCTTAAATTAAAATATTAATTTTATTAATTATATTTTCTCAGTGAAATATTTCTGTTTTCTTTTATGTCTCATGAAAAAATTAAGTTAATTATATATTTATTATTTTTTATTTTATTCTATCTGTCTCTAACCTCAATCAAATCAAAAGTGAAATCTGAGTTTATAGATATTTTATCACTTAATTTACTTAATTTCGTCTTGAAAGTTTGCATTAGTATTATTGTTTTTTGTTTCATTCTATTAATTTTATTTTATTCTATAAAAATAATTTCATATATATTCTGGTTCTATTAGATTTTTGACTTAGATCAAGAAAAAAAATGATATAATAAATTTATGTTTAATAAATTTTATGTTTTTTATTTATTTATAAAATAAAATAAAAAAGAATAGTTATTATTTTATAATTATAGTTTGTAGTTACTTAAGTCCTAATTTAATTATCTGTTGTTAATAAGTTTTCTTTTATGAGAATCAAATTTATATAAGAAATATTTCAGATAAATTACATCATTTTGACTTCAGTAAATGACTTAATTGAAATACAACTGTATTCATGATGTTGACTTCCTATTAATTATATCTTGTGTGGTGTGACTTTTTTATTTTTTATTTTTTTTGCATAATGGCTTTAGGTAATTGTGTTTCAACATATGATTCATGCTAAAATTAATAGTGTATTTCACTTTAAATTGAATTTTTAGATATTATTTCTTGCTTACAAATGACAGAATAAAAATAATGACATTATGCTATTCAAAGAAGTATCTAATTTGTAAGGAACAATGTATCTTATCATAATTCAAAATGAGTTGATATATCAAAACTATACATGTTCCCAAAATTGATTTTGAATTTTTGAGGTACTTCGACTTTTTGAGATTTATGCAGAATCTATTCTATATATAGAAGTAAAAAAAGTACCCAGTTATGTGTATCTTTAATCAAAGAATAAATTTAGGTGGTCAAAAAATTTCGGGTTTTAAGTAAAATAATTTCGTCTTCTATGAAAAACTATTTCGACTTTTTTCCCCAAAATACCAATTTCAGGGCCCCAAAATAATTTTGCGTGCAAGTATAATCAAAACGAGTTGATATAGCAATCTCATTCTGAGTCTGCATGTAGGAATAACCTAGAAATAAGAGTTCTAGAGAAATAATAAAGGTAATGCTTGGTTAATAGGACTTGATGCTGGTTGGTTCAAATACTTTTTAGTTTCAAGAAAATAATTAAATAATTTTGAAATAAATTTATCTTTAAGATTTTGATTTTTTTTTAATCTATGATTTTTTTAATATATTTTACATTTATTTCATCTATATTATTTTAACTTTGATTTATTTGCCCTTGGATCAATTGTTTCAAATCTTTATAATGTTCTGGATGAATTTCTAAAAATATTCATTATACATTATACCAGATTTTTTGTGAATTTATATTCATTTTTTGTTAGTTTTATAGGTTAATTCAAGTATGTGTTTTTTTGTTATGTTTACCATATAATAATAATGAGATTAAAATATGTAAACTTTTTAAATCTAGAATAACTATAGATAAATGATAACTCTGAACTTAATTAACAGTGCATTGCCAGCTTATGATCATCCTCTATGATTAATAATGACTTCTTGGAAAAAATTTGGCATGACATTTCTTGTGATACATTATCTCAAAGTAATCTTTGGGTTCTATTTAGTATTTAGAAATATTAAAAATGAATTAAATTAATGTGCCTAGAAAGAATTTTTTTTTTTTTATAATTATTCAGTAAAATATGAATAGATCAATACAAAAAATATTTAAGTATGGCTTTATCAGTCTTAAACTAAATTATTTATTTTATTAATTCTATATTCTCAGCGAAATAATTATCTATTTTCTTCTTTTATATATTGCAAAAAATCCACTTTAAGGTTAATTCTATATTTATTGTTCTTTCTTTTATTCTGTTATTTTTAATTATTCTAATTCTATTATTTTATTGTTTTTATTTTATTCTATAATAATAATTTCATTTATTTTGGTCATTCATTGCAATTGCATATTCTGGTTCTATTAGATTTTAGAAGAAATAAAATTATATTTTAATAAATTTATTGTTTTTTATTTTATTTGTAAAAAAAAATAAAAAAGAAAATAATTATCATTCATATTTGTTTTATTTTTTACTTATTCCCTTATTTGCTTTTTAAGTGAGTTTTCTTTTATGAGGGTCATATTTATATAAAAAATTTTTCAAGATCAAAAGATAAATTACATCGTTTTGACTACAGTAAGTGGCTTAATTGAAATGCAACTGTATTCATGACCTCATTTTAAGAAATATTCATTAATATCTACAATGCTATCAATCGTTTTTAATGCAGCTTTACGTTGACTATCTCTTTTCCATTGTTGATTTTCAATATCCCCAACGATCCACTCAGATAGTAAATAGTAACAAAATAACCTTTTGCTATTTCTTTAATACCCATATGGGCCAATTTTCGGAATGAAATTTTATATATTATATTACAATATAGTATAATATATAAAATTTTATTCCGGGAATTGGCCATATGCTTTAAATTTATCATAAGGCATTAGTTGAAATCTTGAATAAATTTATCTATTTTTCATTTCCACTTGTCAATTATCAAAATTATGTTTGAAATGTGTTAAGTTTCACGGTCCAACCATTATATATTCGACTTCATTCTTTTTTTTTTTAATAGTATGTAAGATGAAGTCTTCTTTTTTTTAAAAAAAAATCAATGAATAAATTACAGCTTTTTGGAATAATTTATGAAATCATATAAGTACTTCGATATATGCACTAATAGAGACTATTGGGCTGTCCTTCCTTATTACTTTTCAAGTTTTGTTTACGCTGGTTATCGTAGAAGCATGTGTAATATGAGACGTTTTTCCAGCCTAAATAAAACGCAATACGATAATCTATGTTGTATGTTCTAATAACTACTATGCTGATCTCTGGTTCTTGGATTTAACACACACGACCAGGGTTTGGAAAAATAGGTTAGTATTAGTACAACAGTCAGTTAGTACAGTTAATACACTAAGTACAAGTATATACATTACTCCAAAAGGTTGTGTTTTGATACCACCCTAAAATTAATTATGTATTACGAATACAAAATGGGATGTTTATCAAAAAAAAAGACCACTAATGTATCAAAAATGATACTTTTTCCTCAAGGCTCATTGTAACGTGATATGATTTATTCTCATAACTCCGCATAATCGAATATCCCAGTTACATTACCCGTGGACTTATCCATGACTCCAACAAAGCCATTACCGGGATCATATATATATGTTCATACTTATCCTGGTTAAGCAATAGTAAATATTGTTTCGGTTAATTACATGTGTAATTGACACATGATGTCAATATATGAAGAATTTTATGTTACAAAATTTTTAATTATAAAATGATTTATATTTACGTTAGACATATCTGAATTTTATTTAAGAAGCGTGACACCTAACTCTATTATACCTTTGACTACATATTCATTTTTTGCGGTGATTACATCCGAGCTGGATAATTTTATATCAAATAATTTAAATACCATCCGAAAATTCTTTGTACTTGGATTTGGACAAGCTATATGATTATAATAATTATTTTAGTTTTCGGAAGATAAAACATTGATTATTATAAATTACGTGCATTATGAAAATTTGGCAAATTTTTGGATTTCACTATTATTTTTTTTTAGTTCTACAGTGATGCAGATGAAGCGGGTTCTTACAACAGTTCGAAGATATCAAAACTTTATAAAAGACAACCCTCAGTTCACTTATTATATACCTAATCCTGATATATATATTTGATTGATATCTGGCTTGAGAAAACTAAAAGGGCAAAAGTCATGATTATGTGATGATGATGAAGATGATGATGATGATAGTAATCAAGGAATAACTGATAATAAAAATTTGCAAAAAGTTTCAATATTAGAAATAATTTAAAAATTCAACCCAAATAAAGTATACATATTTGTAAAATAAAGTCATAATTTATAATTTGAGAAAATTTAAATTGCAAGAAAAAAGGTATTTTTATAAGGGCTATTTCTTGTTTTTAATTAATAACGAAGTAAATTCTAAAGGAGGAACATTTTTACGTATAATTATTTTGTGTTAATAATTAAATGAAAATAATAATAGATCTGTTTAATTGATTTTGTTATAATCTATTATTTACTTTATGTTTGAGTCGAAGCATACAAAATGTATGTTATACAATAAGTTAAAAACATTTTAATACTTCAATCCATGTAAATTATCAAAAGCCTTTTTATAATATTGGCTTGAGTATATCCTTTAATTGAAAATTGTTCAAAACAAGATTAAATATCTATTGCTTCTTTTAGACAAACTTTTAAAATTTTGTCATATTTGTTTGAATGATATTAATGTTTATTTCAACTTCAATTAAATTTTGCCATAATTCTTTGATAATCTAATAATATTTAATCTAATATTTAATTTAATTAGTTTATTTTTTAGCTGTACTTAAAATATCATTGTTTTATAAAAGTTAAAAATGATTTTTTAATAATGTAATCATTCACATGTGACATGTCTAACGCAAGAGTTTTGTGTTGTGTAATATCTAGGTAATATTCTTTTCTCTGAAACCAACATTTGAAACGCAGAACAAAGTAGTAGAAATGATAAAATAGTGATCTCAAAAAGTAGTCAAGTAAATAAATAAATACCATCCCATCTTGGTTTGACTTTCACTTGATTGATTTAATTCACTTTTACTAAAATAAAATAAAATAAATAAAATAAATAAAAAAATAATAAATTATGAAAAAAAAATAAATTATTAAAAAATAATAAAATAATATTTAATAAATTCTTGTTACGGTTCACATATATAAATTTATGAAAAAATTAAAGATGACCTAAAAAAACAATTTTTATTCATTTGTCGATACATAAGATAATAATGAGGGAATTGAACCTATTTCAATATAAAATTATCTTCAATAAAAATATTTAAATTTAACTTATTTAGCAGTTAACAAAAAAAAATCGAGGTAATAAAAATTAAATTTTAAATTCAACCAAACTAAAACTATAGAATGACCATAATCTCAATCAATCTTTAACAAATTGTAATATATACAATACCCACAAGAAAGAATGTCCCCATTGCTAAAAGAAAAAAACAGCTAGAGCTATCAATATATATTAAACCCTTTGAGAAATTATTTCCATACAAATAGATAATAATATAGGATTTAAGTATATTATACATTTAAATAAAATCAAGCTAAAAAATTCATAGTAGTATTTTTAGATAAAGAATTTTTATTTAAGAAATAATATATTTCAGATATAAAAAATATATTTGTTACAATATTTTTATTAACATTTATAAAATAATAAGATAAAAAAAAAGAACTGCCATTGTTTTTATTTCAATAATAAAGATAATGCAACAATATTAACTGAACATAAAAATTAATTTGTTTAATTTGTTAAAGAAATCAAGAGCATAGCTGAGATAACACAAGAATTTTTCATACAAGTTACTCTTAGATAGAATATCTTTTCATTTGATATTAAAAAGTGAATATTTTAAAATATTAAATACTATTATTTAAAAAATTCTGAAATTAATTTGAATTCTATAGTGATAGGATAGCTTTGAATGAGTAATTATTAATTATAATGTTTATTTTGAATTTGATAGAAAAAGAAATCAGTCAGATAAAAATTGATAAAGTTTATTAATAAATATATATAATCAATAAAATATTGTACAATTAGACATGGAAAGTACATTCAATTGAGATGTTTAAGTATATATCAATTTTTTAAAACTTGAATAAAATTTTTAGAAACATAAAAAGTAAAACGATGGATCAATAAAGCTATATTCATGTTAAAAATTTTTAATTATAAAATCTTTTTCAGAATAACAATATTGAATGCCCATTAACTAATTTGTAAATTAACTGCGAAAATATAAATAAAACAATTAGCAACTTTTATTTTACAGAAGATTTCTTTTTTGTATTGTTGTATTATATTATAGAGATATTGTCACTTACCAATAGAATTTCATGATTTCAGTTCAGCAGTATGAATTGCATATTTTTTCATTCTTCCAAACTATAATTTGACTGATATATATATTTTGAGCCAATTTTTATTAAAACAATATTGCTCTTAACAAGTTCCATCTTTACTATTATCGGAACTTTTAAAATATATCAAACATTATATTTGCTAGATAGCATATATTATAAAAGTAAAAATATATATGTTAAGCAAAAGAATAGAAATTTATAGTATTTTACATTTTGAAAAAATGTACTGAATGCCACTTAAGCAGTTAAAATTGGACTTTTGAAAACATTTTTTCAAAGATATATATGCCACATCTATAAATCAATCTTGTAACACTAAAGTTTTTTAATAAAATAATTTACTTTATGGATTAATCTAAGTATATACTATTTCTTCTTTTTCTTCTTTTGCAAAAAACCATCCAATAGAAATAAATAATACTCAACCATTTTATTTACGTTTTTATTTTGTTTTTTTTATTCCTTCCATTCCTCTCTGATTTGAGAAATATATTTAGGTGCCAATACATTTTATATCTTGAAGTATAAATATTTTTAAAAAAATATAAATACGCTTTTTTTTTTGTATCACAAAATTTTCATTTCCACTGAAAAATCCTTTGGATGATTTTGAACAGTAAATATTATATTATTTTATTTTTTGATTAGATTAAATTGAACTTTCCTTAACCATTCCACTGTTGTTTATTAATGGAGAGATTGATAAAAAAAAGTTGATATTTTTCCTAAAGAATTAAACTATTGGAGTATTTTTAAAACTTTTTTATAATTTGTTTTTTGGGTATTGCTAAAGCTCACCGGTGATTATCACCAACCCGAACTTTGCTTTCGTAAATTTAATTTTGCCCAGTAGTGACAATCACCACCAAAAAAAATTACATAATTCTCTGATCAACCCCAACCCGAACTTTGCTCTCGTAAATTTAATTTTGCCCAGTAGTGACAATCACCACCGGTGAGCTTTAGCAATTTTCTTGTTTTTTAGGTAACAAAGATAAACTCTTCATTTGTTTTGTGGCGATAATGCAATCCGATAGGAATATCTAATAAATTATGAAGGTGGTTCTTCTAAGAATATATTATTATTATATTTTTTTTCGATCCAATGTGTATATATATATATTATAATATAAAACAAAAATAAATTTTACGTTTTAATTAAAAAAAAGGACTTTATTATAAATTGCATTCATTAAATTAATTTTTATCTCATCCAATTTCATCAATTATTATATGTAAAAAAAAAGATCCAATGTAAATAATGGATATAACAGTAAAATAAAATACATAAATAGTTAAATTATAAAGTTAATTAAATTTACACAAAGTTTTACGCATAATATAATTCGTATTATATAAATTATAAATTAGTTTGAGATAATATTAAGTATACTCGGCATTTAAAAATCATCAATATCGTCATCTAAATAAAATAAAATGAAATTTATTTAACATAATAATTGTAAAATAAAATAAAATGTAACATTTGATTCGTAAAAAGCGGTTGACATCGCATAATCATTTATGGAATTTTTGGTCAAAGTCAAGTCATCATCATGTGGCATATCATAAGCAGCCTTTGCGTATTAATACTTCAGAAGCTATAAATGGTAATACTCCCTTTTGAGGATTTTCTAAATTTTCCCAATTATCTCAATTAAAATTATAATATGTGAGAAATGGGAAGATCTACCCTTTATTTTTATGCCTTTTTTTTTTGTTTTAGTTCAGGAACAAGATTATAAAAAATAAAGAATCTACATTTTAATCTATAAAACAATAAAAATCATTTCCGTTTTTTGGCTAATCACGAATTAATAATATAATTACATCCATAATTTATTTAAGTTACTTAAAGTTTCAATATAGTTTTTAAATCTTTCTTGCATTGATCAACGTTTGTAGTAGGATACTTGACTTACTACTATGACTGACATTCTCTAATGATTTGTCGCCTGATTTACAATTTCTCTGTGATTTTTTGCTCGGTTTAAAAGTAACTTTTAAAGGAAAAATTTCTTCATCAAAAAATGAAATTTTATCAATTGTATCATTATATTCGGCTGTACTTGAAGAAGCTTCATTTTGTATATGTCGGTATTTTTTTGAATAAGATTAATTATCTAAAATCATTTAAATTAAATTTAAATTAAATTTAAATAAACTTAATTTATGTTAGGATTGAAAACGTAATATTTTTATTATTATTAGTTATCACCTTGATTATCTTCATCGTCGTCATCATCATCACAATTATAATTATCGTCATCATCACAATTATCATCATCATAATCATCATCGCTATAATCTGTCAATTCAGCTAAATTCTCACCCGTTTTAGACTCCGTACGCCAGGTATTAATCATGATAGGATCAGGGATATAATAAATGTTTTTAGGATTACTCCTTTTATTATCAAAAGGTTTTTCTAAAGCTTCATATTCAGCAACAAGTTCAGCACGATATATATGAGCTGCTGTACGACTATTTTGATTTGCTTCGTCAAACGAACCACTATAGAATTAAAAGAATAAATTATAATCCAAAAAGTTTTTAACCTTTTATAATGCAGACAATTTATAATTTTTAATAATAATAATTAAAATGAATACTTACTTCATAAATGCGATCAACATATTTTGGAAAATCAACACCAATATTATACTTCCTAGTATACTTATTACATTTACAGCATAATTATCCCATTTGTCTAATTGATCCCATCGTCCATTGGTCCAAAAGAATACAACTTTTACTGATGAGACGAAACGGGAATAATAATTATCAAGTCGGTAAGATTTATCACTATCCTGATATATTGTTATATTTGAGTATAAGTCTAAATTCGAAGTGTCTTTAATTTTATAAGTAGGAATTTCCGCATATTTAAGAGCAATGAACCTGAAGATTATTAGAATAATAAATAAAATGTAATAAAATGTAATAAAATAAATTAGTAATGTTTAAAATAATGAAATCAAAATTCATTATAATTATTGTAATTATTATAATTACATGGCGTGACCAAATGCAAGCAAAGCGCTCAACATGAATGCAAAAAATGGCCAAACGGTATTTAAAATATTTATAATAATATAAACAAAACGTCCCGGACCTTCAAAACATCTCAATAGAAATAACTAAAAAAATAAAATATAAATTAAATAATGATTATAAAAATAGTAATAAAAATACATTTCGTCCAGAAAGAGAGAAAGAGTGAGAAAAAAAGACCTACCAGTTCAAGCCACATAACTAAAGCTGTAAGCCCTGAAATGGAGTTAAATACTGACAATTGCAAATTGAGTACTTGACGACTATATAAAAAGCTCACTATACTATTTGCTAACGGTAATAACACTGATCCTAGACCAAACATATTACTATTATTCATATATCGATACCATCCTTCTCTTTTTATTTGCCCAATCTCTGTAAGAATTAAATACAATCCAGTATATAAATATACAAAGAGAAAAATTGTTAAGTCTGTTTCAGAAAATATAGTATACGAAATTGCATATAATATATACATAATGATATGATGAATATAATATCGACGGGCAGCTGGCCATTTAAAATCTAAGACTGCCATGATTGCAGGTCTCTGATAGATTTCATGAACTTTCTCTTCATGAATAACACGAAGGAAAGGACTCATTTTTTTAGTATTATCAATAACTTTTCTACGCTGCCACATGGATATTCGAAAAAGTGTAAATAAAAACCAAAAAAATTTTGAATAATTTTCACTATTATCTTCAAGGCCTTTGGGTTCAGAGTCTTTAGGGTCGGGGTATGCTGTAAAATCAGGTAATGGGACCATATAAACTTTACGATCTTTATTCGAAGTTTCAATACTTTTAATCTTATCACACAATCTTTTACAATTTTTTTTTTTTTTTTTTAAAAAAAGTATAAAATTAGTAAAAGACAAAAAATTGATATAACTCCTTTTTGTGATCTTTATAATTAATAAATAATAATTACTTTTCAGATTGTTTTTGAATGAATGCGCTTATGGGCTTTGATGCAAGACATGGTTTGACTTCCAAAGAATGTATCACAGCTGCGTTATTTCCTTTCCTTTGATCATGACGGTTTATATGTAATGGTGGAGTGAAAGCTTCGGTAATTCCAAAACATGGCTTTTTTAATAAATCTTGAACCAATCCCTCTTTTTTTGAAGAATTAAAAAGAAGAAATTTAAAAGTGATTAATTAATTAATATAATTAATCCATCAGTGTAATGTAAAGAGATTTAACTTACTTAAATGATAATCATATAGTAAAGGTATTGCACTGCTTACGGTAAACATCCAACCATAATTATTATATTCTTTAGTATTTGTAGTATAATAATCCATTAAATATTTTAAAATTACTGTAGAATCTCCTCTTTCTTGAATACATTCAATAGCATAATGTAAATCTGACTTTCTATTATTATTACCCTCACCTTCCCATTTATGTAATATTGGAATGTAAATATTACTATTTTTTCTATTAATTTTCTTATTTAAAATATGTTTTATTAAACTTTCTTGATAACTTTTAATAAGATATTTCATAATTGGATATCTAATACTTGTTAACCTAAATATTCCATATTTTGTAATATATTTTCGTACTAATCTTTGTGTACATTCAACTAAATATTTAATTTGATTAACATTTTTCCGACCTTCTACAATAAGTTTCTTCTCTTCTAATACATAAAGGGCTTGACATGCCCCTTCAAGGACATTTACACTATTTGGCCAATGTATTGTCATTGATTTTGGGGTAGAAGATTTAGTAGAAGGTACTGAAACTTTTAGCATAAATTCTCGTTCTCCAATTCTTAGTTCTTGAACATTCATCGCTTTTTTCCGAGCCCAAATGTATTTTAAAACTCGATCACGTTTATCTCGTTTTTTAGTATTACGATATTTCCATACTTGTATAGTGTCTCCCGAAATAATTAGTTGAGTACTTTCTGTAGAATCCAAGTAAACTGTATCACTCGTAGAAAGATCAATTTCAGTTATTGCTTTCATTGAAGAATATCTTATTAAAGCCACATCTTTATGATCTAACAATGAAAAAACCTCAAAAATATCTCCACTATCTCTAACCGCAAATATCTTTCCATGAGAATTCATCAATCTATGTGCTACATCCATTTTTAAGGTTCTAGTTTCAGAATAATCAATTTGACGTATGGAATTTTCAAATGTCGAAAATAAATCCCATACTACAAATATTTGACGCTTAAGAATTTCTACTTGTTTATATTAATTTTCTTCAAGAACTATTAAAAGTTTACTATCATCGTCAATAAAATTTATAGCAATAATTTTATAAATTCCTCTTTGACCTTCTAATTGTTTAGTGGTAATTTCTAAACCATTTTCCATAACGTACAACGTAATGCTGGTGGTTCCCCGACAAAATGCTAAAATCTTTTCATTCTGAGAGATCGCAAAGATAGGAGAACCACGGATTATGTTTGGAGCTACCATAGATTCATGATGTTTAAATAATATCTCTAGATCACCAGTAATTAAGCTATACATTTCGATGATTTGTTGTCGATTTTTAAAAGAATGCACCATAAAATAATTTTTAATAATACTTGTGTGTAAAAATTCTAATGAATCTTGCCAATGATCACGTGAAAGACGAAGGCGAATTGAAAGTTGTTGAGGTAATTCAAATTGTTCAATCTTGGATGATGAGAAAAACCTTTTTCTTTTAATATTATTCATGGTTTCTTTATAAATTCCTGACACATTAACTATAATGATTACCGTTTTATTTTTTAACGAACTATCATCATCACTATCAAGAAATCTTATGACACCACCAATTGAAGAAGTATATATTTCATTTCCATCTGTAGTAGAAATAACCCATGTTTGAGGACGAAGATATTTATCACCAGATTCTAAGTCACTTTCGTCGTCACCATACATTATATCATTACGGAATTCTCTTGAATCAAAACAAGACAATGCAATAAAACGTTCATTTTTACCATAACCTACACAATTAGATATTGCTATAGACCAACAAAGGTGTTTATCATTAACTCCACATTCAAGTGTAGGAATAAGTTTACTTGAACTTAAATCATCAATATCATATAACCTAAATCCGTGTGTCTCTATTATTTTATGAATTATCGAAGATTTATTAAAAAAATTATCAAAAATTATTAAAAAATTATTAAAGGCAAAAAGAAATAATAATTAATTAATAATTAACATTACCTGGATCAAAAGTAACAATTTTTTGACTATCTGGACTTATTGCTATGCAACTACCAAAAAATAGAGAATCTTTTCCTGTGGAGCCAGTTATCGATTTACTCGAGAAAACTTTATTAAGAAAACTTGAATTAAGTTTTTTTGACATTTTTTGTGAAATTTTTAATGTTGTTTATATAAGCACTCTGTCTGCTAGCATATCAAATGCTTTATTTCACTTCGTTTAAATCTATATGAACCTTATTGTAATTTATTCTGGTTTTTATAAGATATGATTCTATTTAAAAAAAAAACACTTCTACATACTAATAACGTCATTGATGATATTGCCTTAATGTTTATCATTTCTTTTTCTAGAAATTGTACAAATTATACATACTGACTGATAAAATAGGTTTGTGATCCAAACAAGGCAATATAAACAATATAATTAACATTTAGAAAAGAATGGATGAAAAGTCTGTGTTCAGTTTTTATAATAAAAAGTCTTTTTTGTATTCAGTTTATCATGAAAACTCTTGTCAATCTTGACCAAAGAAATACAAATAAGGAAATTGTTTTGCATAAAAAACTATCAACCGTTCTTATATATATGTGCATTATAGAATCCCGGATTATATATATAGGTCATAAATAAAGTTTGCTTATATTATTATTTATTATTAGTAAAGCATGAGTTATTAGTAAAGGGTCAATTCACAATCAAAAGTTACTGCAACATGTTAATTTGTTCCTGACAATCCTCATTTATTGTGTAACTTTGCACCTGTGCATTTTGTTTATTTTTTTACTTTGTTCGCGATTTTAGAAGTCCAGAGCGATTTTCTGCAAAGGTATTTCTAAGATATATGGAACGGCCTTGTTCTTGGTTACAAAATAGTTTGTGTTTCATCCCCGTAGCACCAATATTCGCGAAGTTATTCGAGTTTAAAGAAAAATTATCATGTGATTTCCGGAACAAAAATTTCTGCAAGTTTTTCAAAACTTTTTGCACGATTTTTTCAAATAACTCCGCGAATATTAATGCTACAGGGATGATACCCATATAATTTTGTATCTAAGATCAAGGCTGTTCCATTTATCTTAAAAATATCTTAGTAGAAAATCGCTCTGAACTTTGAAAATAGTGAGTGAAGTCAAAACCATATAAAAAATTTTGTTATCTATCTATTTTATTATCTTTACTAAGAAGCAGCAGTTATATAACAGCTAATTGGTCAATTTTACAATTGGCCCATGTCATTGTTTCTAATTTTTAAAAAATGGATCATTGAAATTGATATTTAAACTGTATGTAAATAAAACAGATTTTAAAAGGAATTATTTATTTATTACTAAAAAAATCATGCAAAATTATTATCTTGAGACCTGAGATTTATTGATAATACTAAAACAAATAAACAATAAATAATCGTTTTAGAGAATTATTATTTATTTCTAAAAGAAAATTGTTGAAATTATTATTTGTATTGGATTATTCTAAAACAGTAAAACAGATTTTTTATTTGGAAATTATTATTTATTTTTCTAATTTCAAAAAATGATCCTTGAAATTGATATTTTTATTTGCTAAATTCCAAATCCCAAATCCCAAATTACCAGGCAGCATGAATATCTGAGATTTATAGACTGTACTAAAACAGACAGATAATAAATTATTTTAGAGAATTATTGTTTATTTCTAAAAAAAAAAATTAAAGAAAATTGTTGAAATTATTATTTATATGTACAAAAATTTTGTGTTTCTTACTTTTTTTTTAAAAAAAAATGCTTGAAACAAATTTATGTTTTAAAGTTTATTTCTTTTTTTTTTGAAGAAAAATAAAATTTAAACATTTGTTTAGTAGATTTAAGGTTGATTTATAAAGAAAAAGTTTTACAAAATTAAAAAAAAAATAAAAATAATTGATTAAAAAAAAATTATCATTTCAAATAAAACTTGTGTAATTGATCCAATCATTAGCATTAAAGAAACAAACAATTTCTTAACATATGGCTAATTTGGCTCCACTAAATACATTTATGTCACTTCATGTAACATTTTAAAAAAGTATCATTTATTGGTTCATTTTGCACATGATAATTATATTAATATCAATGTTTCAACATGAAAACATTTATTATTTTTTACAATAAATTTAAAATAGTGTCTATAACTTTATATGATCCAGATATTAACTTTCTTTAAACCTGTAATACAGTAATAATGAAATAATAAATGTTACTACAACAGTTAAAACTATTATGTTGTTAAATAAACTAATTTTCAACCTGCTAATTATTATTTTGCTTATTTAAATATTCTGTATAGTTTTGTAACTTGTGTTAAATACATTTATTGGTTCCTCAAACCAATTAGGAACCAATTGGTAATATATTTTGAAATAATAAAAAAACACAAAAATCAATAATCCATGAATTTTTTTTTACTTGAGAGATCACCTCTCATTATTTATTTAATTTTATTGTGCTACAGATGTAAAATAATTAATGTATAGCTTTGATTTCATTTCTTATTTTATGTGACAAAATAAAATGGAGCCAAATCAGCCTATATAATTATTGAAGCTAATGCCATTGCAAGAGCTGAAAACAATAATGAAAATGCTATTTTAAAAATTTTCAAATTGGATCAATCCATCATCAACTCAGTAAAATCAAGATAGATGCCATTCTAAAGGATCCATCCCAAACCAAACTAAATCATAGTTTGATTTATTAAAATAGAAGGTATTTTTAATAACTTAAGTGCATGTGGGCATTTAGTTAATTACAAATAGGATGCATTCATAATTAAATTTATTTTTTATAACATAACATAATAAAATAAATCAATAAAAATAACTGTTGTTAACTCACCAGAAAAAAAAGCAAATTTTTTTATATTTATTTATCCATTAAAATTCCCTTTTTAAAATAAAAGAATTGCATAGTATTGTTGTATTAAAAATGGTGATGGTGGTTATTGATCCGTTATTCGCCACTCTAGTTTACTGATAAAAAACGGATTTTGCATTTGACAGTTTAGCAAACAAATTTTTTTTTTAAGTTTATACATGAACGATCTATATTCTATGTTACTGTGTTGTAACCTATAAACACAAACATAATCATTTGTCGTGTGGTAATTATTAATATCTGAATTAAGTAAAAGTTTTGTTGATTATATGACCCTAAACCTGTAAAGTATATGTTCTATTCTGCTGTTACCGACGGCTATAACACAAACAAAACTAACAAATATAAATATCCGAGTAATTATAAATATCAGGATTAGGTAAAAGTTTTGTTGATGATATGAAAATAAACCTGTAGAAAGTAATGATTCGGCCCAAAACCTGCCATATTTTTTATCTTAATTAATTTTAATTTTTTTTTTTTAAATAAATTCGTATTTTGCCTTTTAATTTCTGATATTTAAATGAACTAGAAAAAATGGACAAAATATTATCACAATATTGTGGTGTATTATTGGTTATTTCATATTTAAACAAGTGTTAAGACATTTATTAGCTTTGGATTCAATTATTATTAAAAAAAAATGATTTATTATTCATTTTATCATCCTGAAAAATATATTCCTCATTATGGTTTTCTAAGACTTCTATATATACAGAACCTGTTATTCTACCAGAAACTTGAATCAAAGGGTCAATTTTACTTTTATTAAAACATCCCCATACCATTATACCATGATTTCCTAATTATATAGTTGGAATTAAGCAGTTTACATCATATTTTTCATGTGGAAACTCAATGATGTGAATCATTTTGGAATAATAGAAATCTTGATTAATCACTCCAAATTATTTTTTTCTAGTCTGACACCATTCCAATCTTTTTTTACAATTTATTTCTGATACCAAAGGTTTTCTTTTTCTTGCATGTCCAAAGAAACCTTCATTATGTAATGTATGTGAACAGTATAAGAACTTACTGAAACTATTGATAAATCACTAAATTTTTCAACTATTTCATTTAAAGATTGTTGTCGATCTTCTTTACAATTTTTACAAGTTCTCTAATATTCTGTTCAGATAATTTAGAGGGTCTACCTGATCTAGGAGCACTTGAAATTTGATTCTCTTTTTTGTATCTTTCAATAGTATCATGAATAGTAGTTTTATGAAATTCAAGAATGTTTGCAATATTACGTTCACTATGATCACCTTTCCAGAAACCAATAATTTCACCACGTTCAAATTCTGTGAATTCATGAGTTTTAGGCATTAAATTTTTTTTTTTATAAAAATCAATCTTTAGCTATGTAAAAAAAAATTTAATTTATTTTAGTATACTATATTTTGAGTTATTATTTAAAAAGTTTTTTGAAAATAATAATTATTATTCAATTAAATAAAAAAGTTCAAAAATCGATGTCAATCATTTGTATATATAAAGCTTTATTAATTACTAATAAAGTAATAATAATAATTATAATCAAACTAATTGTTTTGGATATATTAAAAAATAAAGTTTTATAATTGGCATTTATTTTCAGATTTTTTAAATTAATATTATATTTTTAATAATTATAGATTTCTTTAGTTGTATCTAAGTGAAGTCAAAATTTTCAATAGAAAATATCAAATATGTTTCTAATTAAAGTTGTAGATTATTTTCTTAGCTAAAAGTTTCTATAAGATAGTTAATTTAAGTTATTCATTGTTTTATAGTTGGCATTTGAAATTATGAAACATATTATCTTGAAATCAAATCATTGTTGATCATTTTACCATTTAAAGAAAATTATCAACTTTATTTTCAACTAATAAAATATTAAAAACGATATTAAGTAACCTTAAAGAGAATATTATTGTACACCTACTGTAAAAAGATTAAAGCAATATAATTTAAATTAAAATATATTAAATACAACACTTATAGTTAGATATTGTAAAAATTAATCAAATTATTGGAAAATATCTTCCTTCACCAGGAGAGGTCCCTATCTATCAATTACCAAAGATTATATGAATGATCCTCAAGTCTGATGAAACTGATAAAATATTTTATCATTATACAAACTATTAAAAGAAGTTGCATGTGTAATATTTTTAAATGATTCTTTATTTGAAAAAAGATTATATAATAGATCTGTAGATGTGTTCTGAAAATTGTTGATGAAAACATAGTTAAAGTGGCTTTTCCATTAAAAACTGGAATTGCAATAGTTTTTGTAAAAAAATGTCACTGGTATTCTAGAGTTAATCGAATTTGAATTCATACCCAGTTTTCTCTCCAATATGCATGTGCATTTAAATACACAAAACTCAAGAATTGATACTTCCTATATTACACATATTACAGCATCTCTAGATGAATCAATTTTTGCTGATGGTAAACATATATTGCATTGAGCAAAGCATAATGAAATGTCAATAAAAGCAGATGCTAAAATGATTTCTGAATATAATAATGGTATAATGGAATTTTATAGAAGAGTAAATCAATCAAGAATATTTATTGTAAATAATTTGTATCATGGTATAATTTTTACACTATCTCTATAAAAACTTTTTTAATTAAAATGAGTCAAAACAAAAATAAAGCCCCCTTAACCTAAACCTCTTGTTTATTGGGTATAAAATTCATTCAAATTGCTAACTTCAATATGATTGCTTATTGTTACTTAGCCTTTTTAAATTTATATTGTGTAAACCCCTAGTGAGCAACATTTGTATGGAAGAAATTTCAATTTTAGCGTTATACCATACCAAAATAATTCTGGCTTTTCAAATCCTGAAATTGTCCATTTTAATGATCTAGTATGTGTAATTTCTGATAAATTAATCAATCTCTGAAATCTGAGAAAATTCTATTGTAATTAATTATCTCTTACTCAATTCTATAATTAATAAAATATCATCATAGAGACAATATACTTCCACTTTACCATATCAATAAGTGAATAAAAATGGGTTGTTATTTATGCCCAGAATGCTATCAAAAATGTTATGCTTTTTGTTATAATTCGTGTATTCAGCACATTTTGATAAATGGACAAGTGGAAATAATGCAGATTGTCAGAAAAGTATATATTAAAGAAATAGCGGGTGGTTTTGGTACTTTTAATATGCTGAGTAGATTGATGGGATATTAAAAATCAATGATGGAAAAGATATGATCATTGGCACGTTGTATTAAAAAAGGGATTGGTGGTATTGGAAATATTAATGGAGATTTCTTAAATCAGGTAAAGTAATGAATTGATTTCAATTAAAATGAAAATTTATTTGAAAGGTATAATATATTAATTATTTATATGGCAATTCACTTAAGAACAATGGGAACAGATTCAACGATCTTATTTCATGGAAATCTTAGAAATTAATTGTTGGTTTCGTAGCAGATAAATTTAGAAAAATTCATAAATTGCGATATAATTCATCATAACTTTCTTCCCAAAAATATTCTATTAGTTAATTTTAATAATTTTAGATTATATATTGCGAATTTTGGGCTAAGTAAAGAAAAACCTCAAACGAGAAACGTTTTTTGGGTATTACCATATATAGCTCCCAATTCCATTTCACACTAATAAATTAATTGCACAAATGAAAATAAATATTGTTATAATTATACAATATTGCAATTCAAATTATGAAACCGAAGAATTTTCTAGAAATCAAGAAACTGATACAACGACTACAATTCCACTAAATAAATATATTCAATTAAATTAATTTGTAGTCGAGACAAAATAATTTATATTTTATAAAATTTTAATGTTAAGTACAGAGCGTGAATTATCATCAACTAAGTCAGTGATTATAATATAGGATCAACTGTTTATATTTAGATTATCTTCATATCATATAAAAAATCTATGAATTTTATTAGAAGCAAATATTAGTTAGTATAGTTGTAGCAAAGTTTTCATTAATAGATTCTTTTTTTTAAATTATATAGTTAGAGGGATTATTTAAATCTTAATTGGAAGTTTTTTATCATCAACATCACCATCTCAAAATAAATCAAACTAAATTTAAATATAAAATTGATACTTTATGAGAAAGAGATTCTGTTAATTCTTTTCATTTTTAGGTTTTGGCTGATTTGAAAAATTGAGAAATCTACTAGTATAACAGGCTTGTGGAAATTAAATGGTGCTATATTTGTTGTTTCGATTTTTATTTGATTTGTAGAATGAATTTATCTATTGTATCATTTCCACTTGTCCATTTATCATAAAGTGTTGAGTTGCATTGTTTGCACACATCGAACATAATATTTTTTGATTTCATTCTGGCAATATATGATCAAAACCCATTTTTATTCACTTGTAGTATGTGAATCTTTTTTTAAAAAAAATTATAAATAAATTTGTATTTGAATTTACGTTTCTATTAAATTTAATATCTAAGTTTAATGGTTGATTTCCTCAGCTTCGGAGATTGTATTTATATATGATACACGATTGGCAAAATAAAGAAGACTTGATATTTTATCAATTCAGATTTTTAATTAATCAATTCAAATTATTTAAATTAATAAATTACCGGAATAAACTAACTTTTTCAATTCTTAGAATCTTGGTTGAATTATTTTACATTATCATAAGATTTTAATTGATAAATTCTATAGCGTAAATAAATATTTTGCCATTTAAGATTATGTTCATTATTTTTCAATGCATCATCCCAATCTTACGATAAGACTTGGAAGTGAAAGGATAATAACTGATTTCATTAAACAATCTTCTTCAGTCAATATTATTATTGCTGTTGTTATTTTTGCTTCTAGTTATATTCGTGATTGAATGTTCTTAGTAATATTTCATAGTGGAGATCATTGTTCCGGTTACACTGAACTGATTAGATTAGATCAATTATCGTAACTAATATTATCATATCAATTTACTCAATATATAAAATGAAGCATCTCTTTTACCAATATCTGAAATTTTTAATATTCATGTCCTTTATATAATTGAATCAGTGTATTCTATATAAGATCCATCTTCTTATCCGTTGATGGATATATTTTCCAATAATGAACAAGTATATCAAAATAATTTGATGTCGAAAAAAAAGACAGCAATAACAAAATGGAAAACCTTGTAAGTAAGTGTGACAAATACACAATGTTTTTCTAATTCAGATACTGTTACTGTGTATCAAAATTTTTTTCTGTCTGCTATCCGTTTAATCTCTTTATTAATTATCAAAGTCATAAATTATATTAGAATCAAAACTATAGAATTAAAAATAGATAATTAAAAATAGAGAATTGTGCTATCTTTTTTACGAAAATTTAAAAAATAAACAAGTATTTTGATGTTTTTTAAATTTTAATAGTACAAAAATATTTTCACATTATGATAAGGTAATTATAATAATAATTTAATATATTCATTTATTTTGATGATTGATTCAATTTTGGAATCATCTAATCTAGGTCAAGAAGTATTAAGTAACTTCATAAAAGAAAATTCATCATCGAGAATTCTGGTAGCAATATTTTTAATTTTAAATTGAAGATAGCAAATATTGGATTATTTTTTAATACTAATAACATTTTTATTAAAATGGAGACAATCGATAACAAAAAAGCAAAAACTACTGGACTTAAGAGGTATGCTTTATTTTTATTTTTATTAGATCACATTGAAAATATTTAACAAAATAAATTTTACTAAGCAAACTACTATTATTGTTAACCAAAAAAAAGTTGAAACAAATATGTAAAGGAATAATTCTGTGATAATAGCTACGTATACTATTAAATATAGATTATAAACAAATGTAAGATATAAATAGAATAATTACTTCATAAAGCTTAATCAAATTTGTTACCAATTAAAGCTTTTATTTAATAAAAATACTGTAATATAAAACATATACAAATATTAGACAATAAAATATGCTTATTAGAAAATAGTGAAAATTTATCAAAAATAAAATAAAAATAAAATGATTTGTTATTATTCTTATATCTTCAATACAAAACGCTTATCAAGTTAAAAATAAGCCTTTAAATTTAATATTGAATGTTTATTCTAAAAAATCTTATACGCTTCTCTAATTTTCCATCTTTAATTATTGTGCTAAAAATTATATGAAAAATATTGCAAATTTCAATTATTATCATAAAATTCACAACTATAAAAATAGAAATTATTAAAAATAATATTCTTTTCGTGTATTTCGATTTTATTCTTCTTTTTTGTATATTGATATAATTATTCTTTTTGTAGAAAAATAAAACCAAATGATATATTGGATCTCTTGTTTAACATTTCATTTTATCATCCTTCTTTTATTTTTTTCCTTTAATATTTGGTTAATTTACGCGTCATAATTTTTCTATAAATAGTTTGTTGCGTCAGGATTAACTGTTAAAGAAAATACGTAAATTTGATGATTTAATATTAATTGAAAAAAAAACTTTTCCAATGAATTTTCCTATTTAAGAAAGAAAGGAATCAGAAATAGATTTATAATTATTATTTATTCTTTAATATTAATGAGATACGTAAATGAGATAATAATGTGATAATAATGAAGTATTAAAATAAGATCGCCAACCTGCATCAATTCAGGAATATTTAATCACAGTGAAAAGATTTCTTTTACTTCTCTTTCTCGTTTCTTTTTTTAATAATAAAAATAATGAATGATCCAAATTTTATATTCTATTTTATTTATTTATTTATAATAATAATTTTTTTATTAAAATAATTGTACATTCTATTTTTTTTTATTTATTTATAATAATAATTTATTTAAATATTCTATGCAATTTCACTGTACTTGACTTTGAATTTTAGGTCGAAATAGAAGATTCTCGTAATTTATTTGGTTAAAACATCAATACAATAACACCACAGGTTGCTTCGATGAGTTATTAATTAAGTTATAATACTCATGATAAACGTTTTTTCAATTCGTAATTCATTAATTCATTACAAGAGGTATTTTAATTTTTTATTATAACTATTAATAATTATTATTAAATGTAATTATATTATTTTATTATTAAAATATCCAACATGTTGTTCTTTATAAGAAGCTACTATGAAAAATAATGTTAAAACACGGGTGAAACATTTATCAGTGTTTGTTAAAGAATTGTATAGTGAATATCAACCGAGGTAATTTAATTTATTTTATTTTATTTAATTTATTTTATTTGATTTATTTTATATATTTTAATTTAATTTATTTTAATTTAATTTAATTAATTTATTTAATTTATTTAATTTATTTATTTTCACCAATTTATTTATTTAATTTATTACAATTTAATTTATTTTAATTAATTTATTTTTATTTATTTTAATTTAATTTACTTTTATTTATTTTAATTTAATTTATTTAATTTATTTATTTATTTTCACCGATTTATTTTATTTATATTTATTTATTTCTTTCTTTATTTTAATTTATTTTATTAATTTATTTATTTTATTTTCTTGTAGCTTTTCAGTAGTTTTACTGGTTTTGATATAATAATTTTTGTTATTTCAACGTATTATTATCTATGCAATGATTTATTATAATTAATAAATTATTTATAAATCATTATTATTTTGAAAAATATGGTGAAATTGTCCGAATTGTGGTATGTAATCTTAATTATTATTATTATAATTATTTTAAATATTATTATTATTTAAATTATTTTGCTTATTTCAATATTTTAATTCTATTAATTGTTATAATTCCATTTAGCATTCCCATGTAAATTAAAATATAATATATATATATATCTATATATAAATAGGCCCCACTACGTGAATCATCGGAAGAATGTGCAATTCAACTTTATCATTACACTCCGCAAGATGAGATAGATAAAGGAAAATTTTGTTTATCTGCCAATAAGAGTAATCCCAAAGAACTTTTTGAAGCATTACGAAAGAACAACTTGAATAATAATAGGAATGGTAATGATGAGATGATGATGATGAATCAGATGATTTGTTTGATCCCAAACTAATTCGACAAATTTATCCACGGGATAAATGTTTATTGGAAATTTTGAGGATAAGAGAAATCATTTGAAAATGATTATCAAATTCGAAAAGGGAAACTTGAGATGTAAAAAATTTATATGGGGAATTGAAAATTCCCGCGGAGGAAAGATTTAAACTTTGTGAGGATAATTTAGACGAAGAGTATTTAATTAATTTATTTATTTAATTTATTTATTTATTGACTGGTTGACTATTAATTTATTATTTAATTATTTATTTTTTATTATATTTTTATAGTTTAAGAGAATTTATGAGAGCTATTATTCAAAAAGCCATTGAAGAGGTATTTTTATTATTGATTATTATATCATTATTTTTTATTTTTTATCACTATTTATTATTTTTTTTATAGTACAGTTGGTTAATCTTTGAGATAAATGTTTGATTCAATATGAGCGTGATGAATTCTTTGAGTTTACAAAAAAGTAAGTAAATAACTTCTGCTAATAATAATAATTATTATTATTACTATGACATTTTATAATATGGAATTTTTTAATTTATTTATAATTAACTTTTATTATTTTTAATTTATCATTTATTATTGGTTTATAGTTGAATCTGCTGACGAAGTATATGAATTACTTTCACAAGAATTATATGTTAAATGTGCCAAGATTTAACAATGGATGTTGGAAAGACGTGCCTTAATCGAGGTAAAATTATTATTCATTTGTTTTTTTATTGATTTCAACATTACATTAAATTTATCCTTTATATTAATATCCATTATTCACAGAAAATGATCGAATTCGAAAAAAAGGAATTCGATCCACGTCCTTCTTTACGACGATTGGAAGAAGAAAATGAAGAAAATCTTGTTGGTCCAATTTAGTTAAGAAAATTTATTGTGTGAGCTTGTAATATAACAATATGCTCCGAAGCCTGAGGTTTATTACGATCACTAAATTTAATTTGTCAAATTAATTTTTATATCAATCATTTCTTATTTAACCAATTATCATTTAAAAAAATAGATTAATGAAATTATTAGCAACAGTTATTTATTTATTTATTCAATAGTTATTAAAAATAGTTATAGTTATGCGAATAGGCTTACAAATTAATTTAATTGAATTTCTACAAAAATATTTATAAATAAAAATAATAAAATAATAAAATATTATAAATATTTAGAATTCATCGATATCATCATCTAACAAAAAAATGAATTAATATAATAAAATAATAAAATATTATAAATATTTAGAATTCATCGATATCATCATCTAACAAAAAAATGAATTAATATAATTAATCAGAAAATAAAAATTAAAAAACAAATAAAACGTAATATAATTGATACTTACTAGTATTTATATGAGAAAAAGATTTAGTTAATTCTTCAAGTTCTCTTTCAAAATTTTGTTCGTTCTTGGGTTTTGGAAGTTTTGAATAATTAAGAAGTCGACTGGTATAAATTGCTTGCGGATGAGTTTGATAATTAAGAGGAGTTGTAGTTGTTGTGGTTGTTGTATTGGTTGATTCTTGATTTGCTGAAAATTCTTCAGCTTTTTTAATTTGAATTCCAATTTCTGAATCATTATTTTTCCCTTTTCTTAAATAATTATTATAATCACTCCAGTATTTATCCAACTCATCAGATAATTCTTTAAAAGTGGGTCTATGTGTAACTCGAGCATCCCAACACCTCATAATCACTCTTGTAATTAATTTGGGAGTATGAAATGGAATTTTTGGTCGTAATCCATTGCATATTTTAATAGCCAAATCTTCATCATGTGGTATATCGGGATATGGAGGAAAGCCCGTAATCATTTCATAAGCAATAATTCCAAATGAATATACATCAGCAGCTTTTGTATATTCTTCATCACCACTTAATACCTCTGGAGCAATATATGGTAATACACCAACAATATTCTTTTTTTCGGGATTATTTGGATTTGCCTCTATTAGTTTACTCAATCCAAAATCTGAAATATGCATAATATCTTTAAAATCGGATGATAAAATATTTCCAGGATGGAAGTCCTGGTGAACTATATCTAATTCATGAATATTCATCAAATTGAAAGATAAACTCCATAGATAAAGTAATTTTTGTTCCCAATTAATATTATTAAAATTAATTTTTAAATATTCTCGAAGATTTCCTTCTGATGCATATTCTAAAACCATCATATATGAATGTGTTTCTGGATCTTGTGTAATTCCATAAAATCGAATTGAAGTGAAAACATCAGAACCAGTGTATGATTTAAAGTGAATTTTCATCTAATAATATAAACATTTTAATTTATAGTTAAAAAGTTATATAATAATTTGAAAATTAAATTTAAATATTAATTAAAATATTTACCTCATTTAAGACATCGTTGAAATCCACAAAATTATCAAACTTTTTTAATGCCACTTCTACTTCTCCTACTTCTCCTTTCCAATTCCTTTGTCTTTTCCATTGTTGATTTTCAATATTCCATTCATGAATATATCCATCAATCCACCTAGCATAATGTATTGTTCCAAATCCACCTTTACCTATTTGTTTGACATCTTTAAATCTATAATAAGGTATCCATTCTATTACTTTATAATACCTATTAGCATTTAGTTGAGTATCTTGAATGAATTTATCTATTCTGTCATTTCCACTTGTCCAATTATTAAAATTATTTTGGAAATGTTTCGAGTTACATGGTTTGCACCAATTCCAGGAAGTATTGGTACATTTTTGATTGCATTCTGGGCATATTTCATCAGACATTTTTTCAGACATTTTTTTTGTTTATAGTATTTAATGCAGAATTTTATATTTTTTTAGAAAAAATCAATCAATGAGTACCAGAATTTATGTTTCGATGTAAGATTTTTTTATAAGTTCCTCGGATTTAATTATCAATCGGAGTTGTAGCTACTTTAGGAATTTTCACGTTCAAAAAATCATAATATTTTGACCACATGATTATGATTGTACAACAACCCCAAATCTTTGTCATTTTACCATTTTCGTCTTTTTTTTTAATACATTAAGGTGGCACGAAGGTAACAAATGTCACGGGGGATGAAATTGTGCATCATCCTGGATGAAGATTTTTTTTTCTTCCTAGCACAAAGAACGTGTTTATGGATGACGGAAGATGAAGGTAAACAATAAAAGAGTTATAAAAGAAGCTGCAGTGGAAGAGGAGAACAAGAAATTCCTTTTGGGCAAAAACATTTTCTTTATTAATTTTTATACTAAAAATTCTAATAATTTCCTACAACATTAATAATAATAATAATAAAAATAGTTCCGAAATATTCTTTTTCCTTCTTTTTGTAATAAACTTTTTTTTTGATTAATAATAAAAATAATAAATAATTTCTTCGCAATAGTCAATTCTAATAATAAATGATTCTATAGTGACCTAATAATTCTAAAAATATTCTGTAATAAAATAAACTTTTGCATAGCAATAGGGATAAGATACGCCAAAGCAGTAATATATCTCTATTGTAACAAATCTTTATAAATACTTTTAATAAACAACTTTTATTTCTTTGAAAAGCTACTTTAAAAAGTCTATCAAATTTTGGCAGTGTACGAAAAAGTTAGTAAAGACACTTTTACTCCACTTACTCTATTGTTCTGTGCAGACCGCGACAACATATTACAAAAATTAATAATTAAATAAGCAAGGGTTCAGGGTCAGGGGCTTGAATTATCTATTTCTCCTTGTTAATTTACACATAATTATTGTTTTAATTATTTATTATTTTTATTATTTTTATTATTTATTGTTTTTATTATTTTTATTAATTTTACTATTTTATTTTTATTATTTTTATTATTTTTATTATTATTTTAATTTTATTATTTTATTATTTTAATTTTATTATTTTGTTATTTATTATTTCATTATTTTATTATTTTTATTATTTTATTATTTTACTATTTATTGTTTTTATTATTTTTATTAATTTACTATTTTATTTTTATTATTTTTATTATTTTTATTATTATTTTAGTTTTATTATTTTATTATTTTAATTTTATTATTTTGTTATTTATTATTTCATTATTTTATTATTTTTACTATTTTTACTATTATTTTTACTATTTTTACTATTATTTTTACTATTTTTATTAATTTATTATTTTTATTATTTTTATTAAATAATTTTAATATATTTTTATTTTCTTTTTCAAGCATTTCTTCAATGATAAATTTAATTTATAAAAATGTGAATGTAATCCTATAGTTTATTATTTTTATTATTTTTACTATTTTATTATTTTTATTATTTTTATTATTTTTATTGTTTTTATTATTTTTATTGTTTTTATTTTTATTTTTATTTTATTACTTTTTCAAATAAAAAATTTAATTTATAAAAATATAAATGTAATTTTAAAGTTCAAGATTCAAAATTATACTTTTAAGAAAAATTTATTTATTAATTTTATGAATTTATGAATTTTATGAATTTTATTATTTTTATTATTTTTATTATTTTTATTATTTT
>PQFF01000130.1:949661-961062 GCA_003547095.1 Diversispora epigaea
TTTTATTACTTTTTCAAATAAAAAATTTAATTTATAAAAATATAAATGTAATTTTAAAGTTCAAGATTCAAAATTATACTTTTAAGAAAAATTTATTTATTAATTTTATGAATTTATGAATTTTATGAATTTTATTATTTTTATTATTTTTATTATTTTATTATTTTTATTACCGTTTTATTATTTTTGTTATTTTTATTATTTTTATTGTTTTTATTAAAACTATTTAAAATATACTTTTTCAAGCATTTCTTAAATAATAAATTAATTATATTTTTCATTTAAAAATTGTTCACTCATTAAAAAGTTTTTATTAATTAATTTTATGAATTTTATGAATTTTTTATTTATTATTTTAGAATTTTTATTATTTTTATTATTTTTATTATTTTTACTATTTTACTTTTATTATTTTTATTACCATTTTATTATTTTTGTTATTTGTTTTTATTAATTTATTATTTTGAGTTTATTATTGTTTTATTTTTATTTTCTTTAAATATATTTTTATTTGCTTTTTCAAGTATTTCTTCAATAATAAATTTAATTTATAAAAATATAAATACATATAATCCTATAGTTCATGATTCGAAATTATACTTTTAAGAAATTATTTATGAATTTTATGAATTTTATTATTTTTTTATTTTTATTATTTTTGTTATTTTTATTATGATTCTATTTTATTTTTTTTTAATTTATAATTAAAGGAAAAAATATATATATTTTTTTATATTAAATTAATATATTTTGCAATGAAGAATTTGCATTTTTTTTTCTGCTTACCATCTAGAATAACTATTAGATGAATTCTACTTTTGCATCACCTTCTCTTGACCTTTGGAACAAGAACATATATTAATCAAATCAATTTTAATTTTTATTTATTCTATTATTTTATACTTATTCTATTGTTTTTATTTTATTCTATAATAATATTTCATTTATTTTGTTCAGGTTATATTAGATTTTAGATGAAATAAAATGAATTTCTAAATTTTTGTTTTTTATTTATTTACAAAGAAATAAAAAGAAAATAGTTATTATTCGTGTTTTTTTTACTTATTCCCTTATTTGCTTTTTAAGTAAGAGAGAGTTTTCTTTTATGAGGGTCAAATTTATATAAGAAAATTTTAAAGATCAAAAGATAAAATATATCATTTTGACTTCAGTAAGTGACTTAATTGAAACGCAACTGTATTCATGTTGTTGACTTCTTATTAATCATATATTTTGAGGCTTTTTTTAGACTTTTTTTTTCCTATCATCTTTACAATTCTCTAGCTACTACAGATACTTTTAACAAACAGAAATGTCTAAAGTATGCTTAGAATGCAATCAAGAATGAATCAAGAATACATTCAATATTGTTGGTGGTGCAAACCTTGCCACTCAACACATTTTAAAATGACCTTGATAGATGGACAAGTGAAAAATGCCACAATAGAATAATCTATTCAATATGTTCGATTAAAAGCTGATGATTAGATTTCGAAATATTAATTAAAGAGCAAAGCTAATGTTTATTTTCTAGTGGATTTGTGGAAAGACACATATGATTGGTTTATCAAAATCAACAATGGAAAAGGAGTCGAGTTGAAGTGTCAATAAAAATGTTGATCGTGATCATATTGTTATTTTAAATTAATTTGAAAATTTATTTGAAAGTATACAATATAAAAATTCTTTTGAGAACAAGATTCCTCACTTTATGAAATCACAAAAGATCTAGAAACTCTCGGATATATGATGGATTTAGAATATTTTAAACATAGAAGTCTTAGAAATTATTTAAATAATATTTTTAATAATATCACTTGAAATAATAAATTACAATATTTAGTTCATTAGTTTATAAATTTTCAAAAATTCATAAATTAGATATAGCCTGAAGATATCTTAACTCAGATTTTGGATTGAATGAATTACAGAAAACATAAAAGATTTCCAATTAACACTATTTCTGGGGTATTGCCCTATATAGCTCCTGAAGTATCAATTGGAGAAGAATATAAAAATGTTGCTAATGTTTTTTTATTTCCATTTGTTGCTTATGATATAATTACTTAATGAATTGAATTATCAACTGAATGAATAATCAGAGGATTATAAATATGATTTTAAATTCTACTAGTGAAATTAATCGAATTGAGAAATTAATCGAATTGAGAAATTTTTCAAAAATCAAACATTAACTACAACTCCAACAAATTATAAAACATATCTACTAGCAATTTATATTACTAGACTTCTCGATTTTTAAATCCTCCAAAATCTAAAAATTAAGAAAATTTTAAAGAACTTGAAGAATAAACGGAATCTATTTATTATCACTAGTAAGTATCAATTAAATATTATGCTTTATTTATTTTTATTTCCTGATTAATTATTATTTTTTTTTTTTGGTTTGGGTGATTTTTATATATTAAAAACGGTTTTTTCATTTTTCACTTTTATTTTTTATTATGTAAATTTATTTGTAGAAACGCAAATTGACTCAATTGTAGTCAAGGGTTAATTTATTTTTAAGATTAAGTATTAATAATTTTTCATTACGTTTATATAAATTTAATTAATGTCTTAAATAAAATTAAATAAAGAATTAATTTTTCACAAAAAACAAATGAAAATTTCATTTTTAAGCATTCCAGCCTGGATCACTGATTATTATTCAATAGATGTAATATCTTAAGAAAATTCTGCTATTGTTTATTATTCACAAAAAAATAAAATATTGCAAAAAAAAAATCAATTAAATTAAAATTAATATTAAATTATTAAAGCAAAGTCAAAACACGACTTCAATTAAGAGAATTTTCATAAAACAATATTCTTTATAAATGATTTTTAGAATTTTTTTTAAAAAAAACTATACATTGAAATTTTATATAATAGATACCTTGCAATTTCTGCTATATGATGAGCTTTATCTACTTTTCAAATTTAGACTACTTCATCTACTTGAACTAATTCAACTTCTGCTAGTTCAATTACTTCTATGTCAAATAATCTGAATAAAAACGAGGCAAAGAGTTCTCGGGTAGAAATTACTCAGTTAATTAGATTAAAATTCACTAAAATTCGAAAAACACGAATAATACAAATATTCATCATGTTTATGATAAATAACAATTTAATATACAGTCAACCCCCTCTATAGTCACCCCTTGTACAATAACATCATATAAAATCTCCCGTTATAGGCACACCTTTATAGGAACATATAACTATTGATGCTATGTTATTCAAAAAAACCACTCTATAATTACTGGATTTTTATAGACACCTAATCCTTAATAATGCTATATAATAATGTCACTTTTGGTAATAATCACACTTTTTATTTTTGGTCCCGAAGGGTGTGAATAGATTGTGGTCGACAGTAGTAAATTTAGCAAATAAAAAAAAATTCTTATATTTATTTAATAAATACAAAATAATGTAATAAAATAGAAATATTACTTTTTTCATGTTTAAGATTTTCTAACAATTTTAAATACTTCATAATTATCAATGGAAAAGTTATTTGATAATGTTCTTATAGATTTTTCGTAAGTATTGCTAGACAAATTACTGAAGCTATTATTATCTAAATTAAAATTAGATTTTTCACTACACAAACAAAAATCAAATCCAAAATGTGGGCCTTCAATATTTTGATCATTTCTGCATATATCAAAAATTGCGTATTTGGTATTCTTTGCTCCGCTAAGAATTGAATTTTGAATATTCCCATTTTTAACGAGAAAATGAAACTATCTTTTGTTTCCATCCATCTATATTCACCATAACAAGCACTATCCCATGCCAAAGGATTGTAACCTCCAATAATTTCATCCGTTCCTTTAACTTTTGCCACAACAACTGTACGAGTGTGACCATGGCAACGTTTGTGGAGCAAACCCATCTTTAGTTCCACGCAAAATTAATTCGAATTTATACGGAATTTTTGTTGTTGAATAAGTAGTTGTTCTACAGTCAATCCAACTAGAAATTTCTAAGGCATGATCTAAAGAAATGACATTGAAAAAGATTCTTTTGGAATTCTGTTACCAGAATTGGTCTTGGTGGCAAAATAGTTGATTTTACTGGTCGTTCAGGGGCAAATGAATGCTGATTGATATCTTCCCAAAGTTGTTTATCAAGAATTTTTTTATAAGGCTTGATTTTATCATAAATTTCAATGTTTAAAGTTGAAAATAGTGAATACGTGGTAAATGTTGTCGTAGAGTAGTCTATAGTATGAGAAATTTTCCTTTGTCCATTCTTTAAATTTTGTAGGGAGGGTAGGATTCTGAGAAATTCCTCACTTGATAATGTAATCCAGATTCTGAAAAACTGTCGAAAATAAGTTTTGGATGCTTGACTAGAATATCATTACAAAAATTTTGAAGCCATTTAAAATTTTTTCCGTTAAAAGTCGTCTAGAAACAATAGAAAGATGTGTTTCAATTAGAAAAGTTTCTAATTTGTTGGATAATTCCTCAAGTTCAAATTTTTTAGCTGCTAACATTAAGTCAAAAATAAATCCAGTTTCAATTTCTCTAAATTAACGATACCACCATAGATATACCTGCATAAAATTAAATTAATTAATAATATTTTAGATAACAATCTAAATAATATTTTTATTATTAAAATAGCTTACTTAAGAATAACATCAAAAATTTTAGCAGATACATTTGGCTTGTTTATTGTTTTAATATTATTCTCATTTGGTTGAATATTTTCAAGTTCCTGACGGAAATAAGACGATCGATATTTCAATACATTAGAAAGATTTTTCCTTATTTTCGATGATTGCATTGTAATCATCTTTATCATTAAGAAGTTCATTAAAGTTTTGAGGTAACTTGTCAAAAAATTTTAAAGACATTTTTCTTTTTGTAAATTATCGTGAGTCAAAAAAAATACTGATAATAATATGTGACAGAACACAAATAATAGCTAATATGTAGTTATCATAGTTATCAGTACTATGTATCTTTATATTGAAAATAATCATAAAAAGAATTTCATATATTTGAACCAATATAAAATAAGATGAACAATAACGTAGAAATTAACAAATTGTCTCCTTTATCGAGATAAAGTCACGAAAAGTCGTCAGTGTAATAGCGTTGGAATTTAATAATAATTCATATTATCAGTAATGTAATTTTCAAGTTTAAATTAATAGTTATTTATATAATAAATAGATTTTGTCATTAAAAAATAAATATGAAATAAAATATAAATATAAATTATATTAAATAGTGAGATTATATTATCTAATTATACAGCTTTGAATTTGTTTTTAATAATCATAAATACTTCATAATCTACAATAGAAAAAATTCAATAAATTTTTCATAATAATTAATTGGACGCCTAAAAGATGACCCAACCCGACGCCGACACAGTTTATCTTGAGTAAAATCAGAAACTTCTGATTTCATATCATAAATTCACAACCACCAAATTCTGGACCATAGATATTATGATCATTATAGTATTAAATGTAACTCGGCTAAGAATTGAATCTTGAATATTACCATTTCTTTATGAAAAAAATGAAACAATCATTTATTTTCATAATACCACTTGTTGATTTATCCCAGGCTAACCACCTACTATTTCGTCAGTTCCTGAAACTTATACAACCACAATTGTGCCAGTATGTTCATGACACATGTTCAAAATGTCTTGGGATGAAAACCGTCTCTACTTCCTCGAAGAATTAATTGAAATTCATAAGAAATATTTGCCAAAGAATAAATAGTTGATTTTCGATCAATCCATGATGAAAGTTATTATAGTTGAAATGGTTCTTGAAGGCAATTCAGGGTTGGAAATGATTCTCGACGGTAAAACAAGGGAATTAACGGGACGGTTTATTTGGGGATACAGAATGTCATCCCAAAGTTGTTCTTCAAGGATTTTTTCGTAGAGCTTTACTTTCTCCAAAATATCTTCACTAGAAATATGAAAATATCGGATAAGTGGTAAACAGTGCTGTAGAGTTATGTTCAAAGCGTAGAAATTTTCTTTAGACCATTCTTTCGAATCAGTGGGTAAAGTAGGATTTTGTGCAATTCCTCATTTGATGATGTAATCCCAAATTTTAATTTCTTCTACCAAGTTATCTTTTTTCAAATAAAAAAACCAATGCAGTTTCTAGGAGTGAAGAGAAGTCTTCTGATTCAAAAATCAAATTTGGATATTTTACAATAATATCATTATAAAATTTTTTCATTATTATCAAATATTGAATGATAAACAAAGGAGAGATAAGTTTTTGACCAAGAAGCTTTAGATTCAAAAAGGTAACTTTCCAATTTACTTATAGTTCTTTAAGTTCTAATTCATCAGCTTTGATCATTAACTCAAAAATGGTTTTGGTGTCCGAATTTTCAATATCGACAATTTCACCATAGATATATCTATAAAATGTATTTTATTATAAAGTTTCAATATAATTAATTTAATATTTAAACAATTTTTTAACTTGCTTAAGAAAAACTTCAAATATTTGAGCAGAAAAGTTGGCTTAATAATAGTTTAGGGTAAACGATAATGAAAGACAACTGAATGTGCGGTAAAAGATTTCTTATTTTCTTCTTGATCAACTTCGATAATGGTATTATATTCTTTTTTCTCATTAAGAAATTCTAAAAAATCTTGAAAAAAATCTAAAGGTCATTTTATTATTTAAAATTTCGAACTGGGTGTATTAGTGTTGTTAAATTGTGACATTATTAAACAATCATTGGATCATTATTTGCATGCAACTACCCATTTTTGCCTTTTTCATGTAAAAAAATCATGCTAAAAAAATCAGCCTAATCACAAAGTCCGTTCGTTTATTTTTCTATTTTATTTCCTTACGGTCAATAGGATAAAAGAAAGTTATAAAATATTATAATAAATTCATCAGATAGTTATTTGTATATTTATACATTGAACGAAATAATATTATGAACATATTCTGTACAAAAAAAAAACCCTAAATAACAGCTGAGAATTTGAAAAAACAATAAGTTTATTCATTTGTATTTGTGTACCATTTTTATATATCAAAATTACTAATAATATACATACCATTAATAATAATATGTAATACAACTGAAGTAAGCAGTGGTTCTCCACAAGTTCCATACTGTAATATCGATATTTATTATTTTCATTAATTAATATTATGATTAATAAATAAATGCCATTAATTTAATTTAATCCAATTCATTAATTATTTTATTTTGATTAAAATAGTTGCCTTAATCTCTAAGTGACATGCTTGAAAGTGGAGTTTTATATTCTTGATTGAATTCTTTCTAAATAAATAATAGCAGAATGAAAAGTTAAAATGAACAGTATCTTCAAAATTCGTCCTAGCTTTGGAAGTCGAAATGACTGCATTTCATACGAAGCTCAGGGATATTACGATGTTATAAGACAATGAATAATGTTCAATGATGCGCAAATGCCTATTGTTACCACCTGGGAGAGTAAGCTTGCTAAATTATAGTGGTTTAGCTTGGTGATAAACTGGTGTTGGTTAAATTATGTGAATGATTATAAATACTTGGGGAATAAAATATAACTATAGAAGGAATTCAATTAAACAAGGATAATATCAATTTATCTAACTAATTAACCAACAAATNTTATATATCAAAATTACTAATAATATACATACCATTAATAATAATATGTAATACAACTGAAGTAAGCAGTGGTTCTCCACAAGTTCCATACTGTAATATCGATATTTATTATTTTCATTAATTAATATTATGATTAATAAATAAATGCCATTAATTTAATTTAATCCAATTCATTAATTATTTTATTTTGATTAAAATAGTTGCCTTAATCTCTAAGTGACATGCTTGAAAGTGGAGTTTTATATTCTTGATTGAATTCTTTCTAAATAAATAATAGCAGAATGAAAAGTTAAAATGAACAGTATCTTCAAAATTCGTCCTAGCTTTGGAAGTCGAAATGACTGCATTTCATACGAAGCTCAGGGATATTACGATGTTATAAGACAATGAATAATGTTCAATGATGCGCAAATGCCTATTGTTACCACCTGGGAGAGTAAGCTTGCTAAATTATAGTGGTTTAGCTTGGTGATAAACTGGTGTTGGTTAAATTATGTGAATGATTATAAATACTTGGGGAATAAAATATAACTATAGAAGGAATTCAATTAAACAAGGATAATATCAATTTATCTAACTAATTAACCAACAAATAATTAATAACTATAAATCAATCAATAATTAATCAATGATCAAAATACTAAATAATCATAAAAATAGAAATTGAATAAACTCCAAAACTGACTTGGACAAGGTAATTTCTCTTGTCTTTATATACATTTCTATTCTGAGAGGTCCAAGACCATCCTTTGAGGTCTTAAGCCCTCCTTTGAGGTCCTAGACCATCCTTTGAGATCATAAGCTCTCCTTTGAGGTCCTAGACCACAATTTGATAGTCAACTAGCCTTTTCTATTCTGATTCTATTTTAGTTACTATGACATCATTCTAAGGTTAAGGTGTTATTTAATTAACTAACTATACAAAAATAGAAATAACTGAATATATATATGTCAATTCTAAAATAAATGCAATAACTACTAAGTAATAATAAATAAAGCTAGAGATAAATAATAATAAGTAGTAAATAAGACATATCAAGAACAATTATAACAATAAATAATAAAATAATAAGAGAAATAAAACAATTAAAAAAAAACTTCTAACAACATCAATTTTTGAATTTTTTTATTTAATTGCATAATAATTATTATTTTCAAAAAATTTTTAAACAATCCCTATAAGAAGTCGCAATACTTAAAAAATTTTAAAATATACTTAAAATATATTTAGATCATTATTCTTAAAATTTTTTAAAATATACTTAAAATTTCTTAAAATATACTTAAAATATATTTAATATTTTTTAAAATACAGTCAGGCCTCTCTATAGTTACAAATTTGGGATACAGAAACCAGTGATTATATAGAGATGTGATTATCATAGAGGTTTTTTATATATAGTCTCAATAATCAATCTATCCAACCATCCCAATTATTTGATATGAATTATAAAAGATAAAAAATAAAATTTAAACAGGTTAACAGCATCTAGCTCAATTCAATAGTTTTAACAATATGTATAATTTGCAAAGGTTATTGATACTGAAAACCTTCATTTTTATTAATAAAATATAATATTTATGAAGGTTATTGATATCAATAACCTTTGATAACCTTTATTTTATTAAAAAAAAATGTAATATTTGCAAAGGTTATTGGTCCAATACCTTTTTTTGACCTTTGTTAACAAAATTATTTCAATAGTGTTCATTATAAAAAATTTCTTGATGTAGAGTAGATTGTATATTCATATAAATAAATATTAATATTTTTAATCAATAAAAATTGACTTTATATTGACAAGGGTGAGGAGGATACTTTCCCAGTTAAAATTAGCATCATTCTTATTATTAAACTATTAAAAATTCATAAAAGATAAATTAGCAAAAAATGTGCGTAAATAAAAAATTAAACATAAATACATAGTAAATTAAAAATTCATAAAATATAAATTAACAAAAAAGTGTATTAATAATAAAATTATATATAAAATTTTCCAAACACCACTAAAAATCATTATTTGGATTTGGGATTACTTAGGTTATTTAAAGTTTTCAATATGGCTTTTAAATTTTGTTCTAATTCATCAAATCTTGTCTCCTGGTAATTAAATCTTGTCTTAAATTCATTTTCCAGGTTATTAAATCTTTTTTGCATTGATAATTGAATATTGTAATTTGGATGATCTTCAGATGAAGGTTCACTTGATTTATTATAATTGACATTCTTTAATAATTTGTTGTTTGATTTCAATTTAGAAGAAGTAACTTTTAACGGAAAAATTTCTTCATCAATAAATGAAATTTTATCAATTATATCATTATACTTGGTTATACTAGATCCAATAGATACCAAATCTATAGTACTTAAAGAACCTTCTTTTCGTATTTTTCGATATTTTTTTGAATAAGCTGCATTATCTAAAATTTAATTAAAATAAAATTTAAATAATCATGTTAGGATTAAAAACGTTTTTGCAAGAGAATCATTATCAGTCATCACCTAGATTATCATCACCACCATTGTCATCACCATCATCACCATCATCACCATCATCATTATTGTCATCATCACAATCATCATCATCGCTATAATCAAAATCCATAGGTTCAGCTAAATTCTCACCCATAAGATGTAATGGTTCCTCATCTTTTTTGGTTTCCTCAAGCCAAGTATCAATCATATCAGGATTAGGTATGTAATAAATGTATCGAGGATTAACTTTTTTACTAAAAGGTTCTTCTAAAGCTTCATATTCAGCAACAAGTTCAGCACGATATCTATGAACTGCTATACGACTTTCTTTATTGGCTTTATCAAATGCACCACTATAGAATTAAGAGAAATTAAGAATTAAAAATTACAACCCAAAATTTTTTTACAAATTTTACAACTTTTACAGAACTTTTATCATGCGTACAATTTATAATTTATAGTAATAATTAAATAATAATTTACTTACTTCATAAATGCAATCAACATATTTTGGAAAATTAACACTAATATTATACTTCCTAGAAAACTTATTACATTTACAGCATAATTATTCCATTGGTCTAATTGATCCCACCGTCCATCAGTCCAATAGAATACAGCTTCTATTGATGAGTAGATATTTGAATAGTAATTATCAAGTCGGGACGAACTATCAAAAATCCGATTAACTGTTATATTTGTATATAGGTCTGGATTCGAAGCATCATGTATTTCATAAGTAGAAATTTTTAAGCTTGAATCATTATATCTAAGAAGAATGAACCTGAAGTGATTATAATAATAAAATATAAAAAATATAATTAAACATAATAAAATATAATAAATTGTAATAAAATAAATTAGTAATGTTTAAAATAATGAAAAACAAAATTCATTATAATTATTATAATTTTTATAATTACATAGCGTAACCAAACGCAACTACAGCACTCAACATTAATGCAAAGAATGGCCAAATAGTATTTAAAATACTAATAATGACATAAATTAAACGTCCTGGACTTTCAAAATATCTTAATCGAAATAACTATAAACAAAAAAAAAATTATTAATAGAATTGAGAATAAATAACTATAAATAAATAAAAAAAAATTATTAATAGAATTGAGAATAAATAACTATAAATAAATAAAAAAAAATTATTAATAGAATTGAGAATAAATAAAATTAATAAAAATACTAAAAAATTTGCTTCGTTTAAAAAGAGAGAAAAGAAAGAGAAAGAAAGAGAGAAAAAAGAAAAAAGACAAAAAAAAAAAAA